>VZSF01002869.1:0-43838 GCA_013398295.1 Chionis minor | reverse complement strand
GGCGGAGGGGGCGCGGAGGGGCGCGGGGCGGAGGGCGCAGGCGGTGCAGCGGCGAGACGGCAGCGATGCACCGGCGATACGTCGGCGATACGTCGGCGGTACACCGGCGATACACCGCCCCTCGCCGCCCCGACGGCGCGCCCCCGCCGCCCGAGCATCACCGGCGGGGCCGAGGCATCCCCGCGCCGCGGGGCCGGGAGGGGGGGGACGCACCCACCCCGAAAAGCCATCGCCACCCGCGGGGTCCCTCCTGTCCCCGAGGCAGGAGCCATTTTCTGCACTTTTGCCAACTTGGGGGCCGGGGAGCGGCGGTGGGGGATGGCTCAGTGTCCCCGCCGGGGGACCGGGGTGTCGCAGGCCACCTGCGTGGGCGACGGGGGAGACCCCACAGGGACATCCTGCCCGTGGGTGCGGGCTGGCCTCTGGCACTGGGGACATCCAGCCACGGCAAGGGACGGGGCAGGCGGGTGGGTGTGAGCCCCCCCCCCCCGCAGCAGGGCTGCCCTTGGGTGTGGGGGCGACCTGGGAGCCACGCTGGGCCACGCGGGGCTGTTGGCTTTTCTGCGGCTTCTGCTGGTGTTCTGCAGAGCAGCTGGCACAGCTGGCGAGGGCCGGAGCCGCTCTGCTGCTGTGGCTTCACTCCTGGTTCCCAAATGCAGCAGAACCCCCGGCAGCAGCCGTGGCCCCCAGTGCCCCCCAGTGCTGGCCCCTCTGCCATTGCCCCCACAGAGCTGCTGCGGCAGCCGCTCCCCGGCACCGCTCCTGGGCAGGCTGTGACGATGGCACGTGATGTCCTTGGTGACAGGGTGGCTTTCCAGCCTGCCCGCTCTGTGCCGTGTAAGATCGTCGTCACCTTGCTCTTCCCGCGCCGTGGGATCTGCCCGGCATCAGAGAGGGAAAGCCTTTAGTAGGAGCTGGAAGAGGATCACAGCAAGGTTTATACCAGCAATGAGTTCTCAATCCCTGTTCCACGTGGCTAATCCCTGGGTGCAGGTAACCTCTGCTGGCGCAGGGACGCCTGCTCTAGGGACAGGCCAGCTCGGGACACTCCCAGACCCTCCCACTCTCGCTGTCTCCAGAGCGGGAACTGAAATTTGGCCCAGAAGTGTTGCTCCACCAATATTTTTGTACTGGTTGAAGCGGGTATTCCCTAGTTCGATCTCAGCAGTGAAATGAGGTGGGGTCTCCAGTGTTTGCATCTCCCATTCGATGCTGGAGAGCACCCACAGCATCCTTGGCTTCTGGCATGGCACCAGCCCGAGTCCTGCCTGCGGCACCCTGGGGGTTACCTGCCTCCAGCAAGGCATGACCGTGAAATAAAATATTCTTTCAGTAGAAACACATCAAAGAAGAGAAGAAGCCTTTGCTGTTACAACCAGTCGCAAGTAAAGCCGGTGCCAGCCAAATGCCGGTACACATTGGGCGCTGGATGCATCCTCGGGCGCTGGATGCATCGGAGAAGGCAACGCAGCCTGCAGCGGAGCCCTGGGTAGGGCAGGGACAGCTTCTGGTAGGCAGGTGGTGGAAATTTGTCTCCTAGGAGATCCACCGTAGCATGAGGTACAGGGCGTTTTGTTATCACAGGGAGTTCTCCCTTCCGGTGTGTTCCTCATAAACATCTCCAAGATTCTGCAGGGCAAAGAGACTTGCAACTGGAAAAACCCTGGAAGAGTCTATTCCTTACCTGCAAAATACAGACAGGTCTTTCTCCCCAGTAAAAACGCGTGTGGAGGGGGGAAAACGCAGGGCTGGGCTGTGGGGGAGCTGCAGAAGGACAGGGGTAGGTGGGAATCTTTTCCGAGGGCCAAAAACCCCGTGAACCAGGGCCTGGGAAGGGGAGAGCTGGAGCACGGTGTGGGAGGCAGGTTCGGCTCCAGGCTGGGCTTCAGTTCCTGCTAACGTTGCTGAGATTCCCACCGGTGTCCCCAGCCTGTCCCCTTTCAGACCCTGTGCCCAAATTCCTGTCTTTTTAGTAGCACGTGTTGGAGATCTTCCCGCTCCTCCTGTGCTGGTGACCTTGGCAATGGTGGAATTAGGAGTGCAGAGGGTTTTCTCTTCTTCTGGATTCAACCTTGGCTGTGACTAACCATTAAAACGGGCTCCTGGGGTGGTTTTGTCGCTGTAGAGGTGGGACCGCTCGGGGGAGATGCTGCAGAGGCGGCAGCCAGCGTGGGCCCCTGGGTGTGCGGTGGGAGCCAGCCCCCCTCTATGTGAGGCGGCACGGGGGGGCAGCTCTGGTGCCGAAGCCGGATGCTGCGGCGTGGGACCTGCTTATCCCTCCCTGCGGCGAGATGGCCTGGGAACAGTGAGGGGGGGACAGTTTCTGAGCCCCAGCGGTGCCAGCGAGCCGCTCCGGGTAGCCGTGTCCAAGGAGCCAGGGGCCAATTGACAGTCGTCCGGCATTTTTGCGGATTTTGCTGCATGGTGCTGCTGCGGGAGCAGTGACACCTCCTCGGGAAGCAGCGCCAGCTCCGGCTGGGACACGGCGTCCCTCTGCGAGGGGACCTGGGGGTGGCAGGCAGAAGCCTGATGCTGTTCCTAACCAGTTATCGGAGTGCGTGCATCACTGCTCCTCGTGGGTAACACTGGAGCGGTGGAATATCCCGCGAAGACCAGTGGAGATCCTGGATCATCGCTGCGCTTAAACCCCCGATTCCCTCAGTCTTACACGAGTTTCATAGCAGTTTCGCTTCCACTGACACCAGTGGCGACATGTAAAGCAAGGTGAATAAAGAGCTCGCTTTCCAAAAATACTCACTTTCCGAAAAAATGAGGACCCCAGACATGTCCCCGAGCACCGCTTAATGCAGACCTCACGTTGGTTAATTGAACAAGTCCGTAGCCCGGCCTCCACCATGTGTACTTACATGTATTTTCACTGACACACACACATATAAATAACCCCCCTCCATACTGCTTTCTATTCCTTTCTAGACCTGGCTAAGGAAAGTTTTAAAATCCTGAAATTCCTTCAGCAAATTTTCTAGGAAAGCTGGATGCGTTCCTTAAGGGCGTTCGCCAGATTTGGGCTCACTGGTGTCTGTTGGAGTCACGCTGGCTGGGACGCGGCACGGTAAAGCGGGGCACATCCGTCAGACTGGTAACCCTGAAATAAAGTTATTTTTCCTTCTCATTTTTAAAAAGTCTGTAAAATCTAGAGAAGGAGCAGTTATTAAAGACATAATTCCTTATATTTAATAAATGGTGGTGCTACACAGCTTTGAAAATTTTCCCTGGAGAAGTCCCAATACATTTTTGTTTTCTTTCTGGTTGTACTAAGTCCTCTCAAGTGCTACTCTATCTATTTCCAGACAACGACAACCTCCGTTTCTGGAAATTTTAATTTGGAGACTGAGAAGAGCGGGTGAGTCATGGGCTGTGGTGGCAGAGATGGATGCTGATTTTTAGGTCACCTTCGGGTGGACGGTAACTAAAAGTCCAGCTGGGTGCTGCAAGGTGGTAACTGGTTCCAGGTTGGGGATCCGTCAGTGCCGTGTCTGGCAAAAAACGTCAATAACTTTGCAAACAACATGGACTATCAATAATGGACCTTCTTCTTGGGTGGAAAAAGCAAAACTNCTTGCACTGCCACTGTCACCACCACTGTCACCACCACTGCCACCATTGCTGCTACTGCCACCACCACCGCCACTGCCTCTCCCGGCCCTCCCGAGAAAGGGGAGGCAGAGGTGGGTGGCTGGGAGGCAGCAGGCGCTTGCCCGCTTTCCGGCATTTTGAAGGAAAAGGCTCTGAGATCTCTCCGTCCGTGGAAAAACCTGGTGGGCACAGCGATGGAGCCCTGCTGGGGGGGACAGTCAGGAGAAGGGGCAGGCGACCGGAACAAGCTTCACCCGAACTGTTTGCTGATTGTCACAGAATTTAGGAGACTGTGCGGTGGTGTGAAATAGTATGATTGAAAGGAAGAAAAAATCTTGATGGAAACCCAAAAATCCAACCCACTGCCAGGCTCCATCCCAAGCTTGCCTTGCCCCATGCAGCTGCTCCCTCCGAAGCGCAGGCTGCCACCCGGTGACCACCTCACTCTGCACCTCTGGTGCGCAGTTGCGTTTTGTCGGTATCAATGATGCTCCTGCAGCAGGAGGACACCAAGGACGGTGTCAGCACTTTGCGAGCTTCCCTCTCCTGCAGCGAGCTCTCAGGACAGGCTGCGGGTTTGAGCAGCTCGTGAGCTACATGAGACTTTGGCAAGGCTGGACGTTGAAAATGGGTTGGGAGCAGAGAGAAGGAGCAAGGGACGATCGGCGCTGAGGAACTCGCTAGAATAACTTGGGATTTTTCCATCCCCGCAGCCTGTAGGAGGTCAAAAAATGGAAATCATGTTGGATCAGGTAAAGGAAAAAGTTAACTTTTCTTAAGTGTATGACATCACCAGGCTTAATGTCAGAAGTTATAATCCTTTTTCAACTCTTTTCTTCTCCTGAATAGTGAAATTATTTAATCTATATTATCTGGAAGCACTTCAGAAACCTGTTATAAAAGAAACTCTTTTGGCCAGCAGCCACTTCCCACAGGAATTCATGGCTCCCCTGTACCCAGCGTCGCTTCCCGGGTGATTTCCACCCTCAAGAGCCAAACCTCCATCCAACTCGATATTCACCAGGAGAATCCCGTCCTTTTCCTGCCACCCCGGAGCAGGTCAGGCCAGAACGGTGCCGAGATGAGCCCAGACACTTACTCATCTCCTCATGTTGCGATTGCGTTCAGATTATATTTTTTTTGGACGTTAAACTTGCAGGCAACGCACGGGGGCCACTGGGACGCGCAGTGCTGGCCACAGGGGTCATAGAATCCTAAACAGGTCAGAGTTGGAAGCAACCTTAAAGATCATTCAGGGCCGTGGCCAGAAGAATCATGGATTCTCTCACTTCCATTTTGTTTTCCTCCGAACCGTGTACCTGTCTGCCAAGGTCTGGCGTTCAGGTGGTGCACAAAAATCGTTGCTGCTATTTAAATTCCGCCCTGGAGAAGGCTGAGCTCCCTAGGTCGATCCAGCAAAAAAGTATTTAAATGTCTGCTTCAAACCTAATTACAGCTGTCTCTCAAATCCATAATTTCATCTAAATTTGCCACAATTCATGCATGACTTTCCCTGTCGGAGCCGCCTGTATGAAGAGCAGATGAAGGTCATTCCTACCTCCGCTGCTAACGCGGGGAAATGAGAATTGCTTTGATGCAGAGGCTTCCCACTAGTGTTTTCTGTCAGTGCTGGCAAAGTTGTTGGCTATTACATTTTTGCTGTACCTCTCATCAAAGCACACACACGGCGCTTTCCGCCGAGCGCAGAAGGAAGAAAATTCGACTTCCCTCCTTTGCTGCAGTGGGCTGCACTCTGCAGCAAGCCTGTGTCAAAAATACATTGCAGATACTGCAGCAGCAACAAATACCATGTGCTCCATTATATTTTCACAGAAACAGTCTGTGTTTATTCCCCATTTCATATCCTTCTGACCTTTAAGATACTCGGATTCTTTCTACCTCTAAAATTAAAATATACGGCGTGTAGGCGAGGTGCTCGGGAGGGAGAGCTGCCAGCCGGCGCCCGCGCCCGACCCCCACCGCGGACGGGCTTCCAGCCCCAAAATGCTGCGCGTCCCAACGGGCAAGACAAAATGAGCCATCAGGAATAATCCTGCGCCGGACGTGGACCGGCGTGGCAACAGGAGGGCCGGCGGTGCCAGCCGTCCGGAGGCTGGGGCGCGGAGTCGTGTCGCCTCGCCGGCGGGAGCACGGCTGGCTGGCGGAGCCGGCGGCACGCGCTGCCTCCGGATGCCGGCGTGCGGGAGAGTAAAAAACCCACGGCAAAACCCCACGTGCGCACGGGTGGGTAAGGAGGATCCATAACAGCTACGCTGAAAGAAGCGCCGCGAAGGAGGACTTGGTGGGAAAGGCCACCACGAGTTGCAGAATACACCCAAAAGCAATTATTTCTCCACAGACAGGAGCAGTGTAAACTGCCTGCCGGGTGGCCCAGCGCTGCTCCTCCGTACAGGTTCACTGTTGTGATCGCTCTGGCTTTAAAAGTCCCGGGAAACTGCAATTGCCACACTCGGGACTCTGTTCATAACATCCCTTTCATCATCGTTATTTTGCAAACCAGGTATTTTCCTGACGTCTTATTATTATTCACAGCTATCAAAAATGCTCTAAATCATTTCTGGGATTCTGGGCAGTCGGTAACTCCTCCTACTTTTCTCTCTGTGGATGGTTCTTTGAGTAGGTGCTGTGCCCAGGCTCCCCTTCCCAGCAGGGCACCGCGCTTCCAGGGACCCTCCGCGGGCAGGCGGGAGAGGAGCCGGCAGCCGGAGGCAGCTGCAGCCCTGGCAGGGCTCCCAAAACAGCGTCACTGGGATAGCTCAAAAAATAAAGCAGCCACTTATGTTCTGGTTTATTACTTTCTTATTACGACCGTTTTGCAGCAGGAATGGTATTTGTGGCAGTCAAAGGTATACAGAGTGAATGGCTTTGCAGTTACCAAAACCCCGAGTCTTGTCTTGACATTTAATCAACCACAAAACAATTGGGTTTTTGCATGTATTTAATACCATATCCCTTATATAAATATATTAAGAATACAATGATAGGTAATGGTGCCACGAGTCTTTAGGGACAACCTGTTAGCAGAAATACCCACTCTTCGCTGGCACCGGGCTCTCCCTGGGCCAAGCGCATTTACATCCCCGAGGATTTCAATGAGTTTATCTGCTGTGTCCTCAAGAAAGGAAAAGAACTAATAAACACTGGTCATTAGGCCTGGATGAGGGGAAATATGCTGCAAATCCCAGTGAAGTGAATTAACTCTCCAGCAGCTTCAGTGGCTGGGGCACGGGGGTCAGTCCACACAGCTCATCCCATTTGTCTCGGAATTTCTATCGAGGCAAGATCCCGTGGGCAGGATGTGGCCGGGACCTTCCCGGTACCCCCGTGGGGCAGCGGGACGGATGGGGCTCCACTCCCAACTCCACGGGACTTGCGAAAGCGGTATCCCAAATCAGACGCCCAAGACGGTATTTCAGGAGATTTGGATACTCCTGGAAATACGTTTTAGCAGAAGCTGTAAGAGGTTTCTTTCCAAAGGGAGGTTGGGCTGGAGCAGATCACCCAGGGAAGGAGGGCAGCCAAAGAGCCCCAGCTCCTGCTTCCCAAGCTCAGTTCCCCCCGTCCACGCTCTCCGTCCTCACCAGCCCACCTCCCCCTGCTCTAGGGAAGCCCCGTCACTCATTTCGGCAGGTTTAACTTGCCTGCTCGGGGGGGTCACCATGACCTAACGACACTGAGGAGTGCACAGATTCCAGTGATTTATTTTTTTTAAAAAACTCTAGTGGAAGCGTTGAAGGTTGGTGGGGGCAGCTCTTGGCACTGACACCCCCCGTGAGCCGGGGCTCACCGTGTCCCTGCTCAGGCCAGCGTCCCCCAGGCCAACCCCCGCGTCCCCGCTGAGTTTAACGCCGGTTAGATCAGAGATTGAGTAAACTTTCTTTTTTTTTTTTTTTGGGTCTAATACTCTCTTAGCATTTAAAAATAGAGCTGTTACTAAGCAATGGCAGTAAGTAGAAAGCAAAGCCTATTGAGGATCGGTTCTGCGAACAGGTATTTTTCCCAGCCTAAGTACTGTAAACATTGTGGGTTGACAAATTATGAATCAGAGCCCTCCCTCCCCAGCCCGCGCTGCCTCTCCCATTATCCCCCAGAACAATAGCAGCAACCATCAGGAGCCCTTTATTTTCACTCTGGCTTTGAACATCTTCGTTTGCAGGTCAGGTTCTTCAGCCTTTCCGCACTTTTTTTTTTAAAATCTTTTTTAAAAAGTAAAAAAAAAAAAAAAAAAAGGGGAATATAAAAGAAAAAAAAAGAAAACAAGAATATTGCATCCACTAGTCAAACGTCCATNTTTAAAAACTTTCTTAAAAAAAAAAAAAAAAAAAAAAAAAAAGTGGGATGATGTCACCATGTAGTGGTGTAACCATGGCGGGCCAGAGCTGGTGAAACATCCATGGACCTCAGGTTTGGACCTGAGCAGCCACCTCTGTGCACCCACCCTCTGCCATCCCAGGCATGTCCGTGCGCCCTGCCAGCCCCACCTCCTCATCCGGGACGGGAACCCTCTTAGGTGGCAGCAGGTAGCAGCAGGGGGGTGTTGGCACTGCTGCAGGAATTTGACAGCCCACATTAAAGCTACGGGGTGAGGAGAAGAGTGGGAATCCCAGTTTCCCAGGATGAGCTCACCAGGATGCGGGCTGAGCATGCAGGGGCAGGAGGACACGCGCTGATGTTAACCCCGGTGACCAGCAGTAGGGCAGGGAGAGGAATCGCGTCAGGAGATGCAGAAGAGAAGCCTGTTGTTGCCAGGACTTCCACGGACTCAGCTGAGTGTTTCTCATTGTTGTTTGATCCCTTTTTTCAGCTGCCCGTTCTATTCCCGCTTTGAGGAGACAGCCCGGAGGGACTATCCGGCCGGACAATGCGCTGGCTGACGAGCAGTGCTCAGGATGCACCTTTGCAGCACTTGCTGTCCCATGTAGACCCCAAAGGAACTTCAGAATGAAAATGGAATTTTTTTTCTCCTTAACATTAGCTACCTCATTACCTCATGGCTACTTGCTCAGGGGATTGTATTTGTTTCGGGACCCCCTTCATGAGAATTTCAGCGAGTCTGGGTCCACCTCCGACGGTGGCAGGGTGGCTTCTGCCCCCGAGGAGCAGCGTGCTGCATCCAAAAGCGGTCGCGGTGATGCTTTGCCTCCGACGGGACGTGGATGCGTTTCCTGAGGACGGAGTCTGCTCTCAGCTTGCATCGTGGAGACCAAAATTATCTTTACGGATCTCAGCAGGGCCACTTCAGTTGTAAGCTCTAATTCAGGGAGTGCTTATGGGCTTAACTTTCCCAACATGTCGGAGATTACTCGCCGTTGGCAGCCGTTTGTGCTGGGCTCAGAGGGAGGGAAGCCCGACATGCCAGCGGTCAGGGGCACCGCTGTGCCCACCCACCCACCTCTCCCCGAGGGGTCCCTGGTGTGGTGCTGGCACCCTCCCTCCACCCAGCCCCACCGGGACGTTCGCTCGGACACCCCCTCCCGATGGCAGCTCGGCTCGCAGGACCCTAAAAATGAGAGATGGTCATTTGTCATGGAAAACCCAGTCAAATCATGTGCACGTAGTAGAACAACAAAATCCATCCAGGATGTTCTTTTGCTGGGGCACCCGGGGGAGCGCACCGGCCGAGGAGCAGCTCCGCTCTCTTTCTGGCTGCCTGTGGCTACGCAACCACCGCCTGAAAGGCTGGAGTCCCGCTGCCGCGCGTGGGGAGCTGCTGCAGCGCCCATCCAAAGCGGGCGATGGGGGGGGCTGTGTGACCCTCAGCACCCGGCACGGTGGGATCTCCGTGCCCCGGCCCATGATGGCGCAGGTGCTGCCAAACCCACCCTGCGCCATCCCCTTTGCTGCTCATAGAATCAGAATGGCAGAATGGTTCGGGGTGGAAGGGGCCTTAAAGCCCACCCAGTGCCACCCCCTGCCCTGGGCAGGGACACCTCCCACCACACCAGGCTGCTCCAAGCCCCGGCCAACCTGACCTTGACCCTCCAGGGATGGGGCAGCCACAGCTGCTCTGGGCAACCCCGGCCAGGGGCTCCCCACCCTCACAGCCAGGAATTTCTGCCCAATGCTCATCTCAATCTCCCCTCTATCAGGTTCAAACCAACACCCCCAGTCCCTCTCCTCAGGGCTGCCCTCAATCAATTCCCTGCCCAGCCTGGATTTGTGTTTGGGATTGCCCCGACCCACCTGCAGGACCCTGCCCTTGGACTGGCTGAACTTCACAAAGTGCACACAGACCCACCTCTCCAGCCTGTCCAGGTCTCTCTNTTTGGGATTGCCCCGACCCACCTGCAGGACCCTGCCCTTGGACTGGCTGAACTTCACAAAGTGCACACAGCCCCACCTCTCCAGCCTGTCCAGGTCTCTCTGGATGCCATCCCATCCCTCCAGTGTGTCAACCGCTCCACACAGCTCGGTGTCCTCAGCAAACTCACTGGGGGTGCGCTCAATCCCACTGTCCATGTGGCCGACAAAGATGTTGAACAGCACCATTCCCAGCACCGATGCCCTGAGGAACACCACTTGTCACTAGTCTCTGCTTGGACATCGAGTCATTGAGCTCAACTCTTTGAGTGCGGCCATCCAGCCAGTTCCTCATCCACCGAGCGGTCCATCCATCAAATCCACCTCTCTCCAATCTAGAGACCAGGGACACTGACTATCTAATCTAGAGACCAGATGTGGGACAGTGTCGAATACTTGGGGCAAGTCCAGGCAGATGATGTCAGTTGCTCTCCTCTTACCCACCAACGCTGTAACGCTGTTGTAGAAGGCCACCAAATTTGTCAGGCATGCTTTGCCAGGATTGCACGATTGCAGGATTCAGGAGAGCCCATACGGCATTTTCTCACTGCTGTCGCAGAACGGGCAAGGAAAAGGCAGCTTTTTCATCCCAGTTGCTTCCATGTATGAAATCAGTCTAAATTTCCATCATTCAGGCGGTGCCATCGAATACAAAAAATAAGGACAAAAGGGAAAAAAGAATCACCACAAGACAAGAGCTGGTGATGGAAAGGCACTGGTGGCCGCAACGGAGTGAACCGAACTGTTTTTTGTGGCCCCCCAGCTGCGGCGGGGATGGGGAGGAGAAGTGGGACCTGAGCCCCAGTTCAGCGCAGCTCTGGTTGAGCGCTGGCGCCTGGGTGACCTTTCCCTTCCCGTGCAACATTGCAATCAAGTGTATTTAATGCCTAACAGTGATGGCTAAATAAAGCAGAAGCGTTCAGGCAGCGTCTGAATAGAAAAAACCCAACCTGACACAGTGAAAGTGAAATTTTCAGCAAAATGTGTAATTACTGTGGCCAGCGCAGAAGCGACTTGCTGTGAGAAGCGGGAATATCCCGAGCAGCATGCCCGGGACTTATCCACACGGGACCACCGCCCGCGGCCGGGGATCTCCTGACAAGCAGGAGTTAGGAGTATTTCAGCATGGCACAACCTCCACCCCCGTGGGCTCCCCGCAGTGGTGGTGCCCACGCCGCTGCCGGCTGTTCCCACCCCCCTTTAAAACCACAATACGACTGGAACGCTGTTCTCAAATCCAGTTATACCAGCATTCCTCCGGACGCTCAAACTTTCTGCCTATTACCACTACTATTTTCATGCAACTGCTGTAAAAACTGCTTGGAGCCGAAAACGCGTGAGCTCGGGCGTTACGGATGAACCGTGAGCATCTGTCCTGCCCGGGGACTTTAAAGCCATTGCCCGCAGACAGGTGCTTCGGGAGCTCCCCAGCGTCGTCCCGCCGCCGGGAGCTGCGATTCCTTGTGGCGGAGTCCCCGCGCTGGAATTGCCTTTGTGCCTTTACAGGCGTTCGAAGGTGGGAAGCAATTTTATCCAGCTTTTGCGGTTCCCATGCCGATTTACTGCTGGGAGGTCGTTGATGGGAATTCATCAATACCTGCACCCAAATTGGACGCAACACCCCCCCAGTTTTCTCCAAAGGGGGATGGCAGATTAAACAAAGCGAAGAAAGTGGAGTTACTGAGCAAAATTGGTCCTGTTTTACCTCAAACCAGCACATTTTCCAAGTGCTTTCATCCCATTTAAAGCACAGCTCCGCGGCACTGAACCACACGGATGGTGCCTGCCCTGGGAGAAGGAATGGGAGCGAGGGGATGTCTGTGCCACAGGGCTGGGACAGGCTGGTTTGGCACCTGATGCCGGGTGCTTGGTGTGTCCCTTCTCCCGCCACTCAGCCACTGGGGACGTGCCCCGCGTGCCGGCTGCGCCCGCGTCAGGGACCTGGTGTGACTTTCCGCACCGCCTTTGGCTACTGGACGCTGTTGCAAAGAAATAATCTCTTCCCTCTTCCCAGGGACTGGAAAAATCATGGATTTCAGCCTGGTCGGGTGGCGCGGGCAGAGCAAAGCGTGGCGGGGACACGCGGCCAGCTCGGCACGCCGGCAGCGGGGAGGGAATGGCAGGTCCCTGTGCGGGGCTGCGGACCCGCAGCTCCTCTGGGCCGAGCAGCAGGATGGGACAGAGCTTGATTTACTCACGTGCCGAACAAGAGCATTAAAAGCTGGGTGAGATGTCCAGGTTTTAACAGATTATTCACAGTTATTTTATTTCTTACAGTGGGGGAAAACTGTAAGATTCATTATTGCGTACACTAATTACCTCGATTAAGTGTCAAACCTCCACAATGCAATGCTGTGTTTTCATATATTAAAGACATTAATTGCCAGAAAACAGTGCACCATGACTAATTCTTTTTTCTTTTTTCTTTTTTTTTTTAAAAAAGGAGAAATCAATATTAAGTATTTTGACTATTAGGCGCTGAAGCAGCACAACACATCTGAAGTCAATGTTTCCCCACTGAGCTGTACCGGTTAAGGACTCCGGCTTAGCAATTGCATTATTGTTATCAAAAACTGTTATTGGGTCTGTGAATCACGTTACTGTCGGGTTACCACATACAAATTCATAGGATAATAACACCCAGAGCCCAGGAGAGCGCAGCCGGAGCTGCGGCGGGCGGGATGCAGGACGGGACCGTGCCAGCAGCCGATGGATGAGCCCCGGGACGCCTGTCCAGGCTCCGGCCGTGCCGTGCGGGGACCGGGGCAGAGGCAGCCACGGTAGCCGCGAGCGGAAGCGATGCCTTTGCTCCTCCTTTGCTTTTCAACAAGTAAAATTGTTGAAATGGGTGAGTGGCTGTTAATTGAGAAGCAAGAGGCGAGCTTGATTGCAATGACAGAGCAAGGCAACAGGCAAAAGCAGTAATTTACTTTGTTCTTCCTCACAACCTACAGGTTCCCCGAATTCTTCACTCTTCATGCTTCTCCTGGCAACGCATTAAAACAAAGCTTTTGCGCCGGTATGGCAACCTGGTCACTGTGGGAATTTAGTCGCGTATTTCAAGTGCCCACAAGAATTTCTGAACAACTCAAGTAAAACCTGAGGGAGAGAAAAGCAGCCTCGGGCTCAGCGTGCCCGGCCCGACCCGGCCCCTCGGTCGGAGCCAAGGGGAAACCCCGCAGGAACGGAGTTTGCGTTAATAACGGCACTGCAAACCGGGGCGCAACGTCTCTCCTACGTGAGAAGAAGTTAGAGTGTTTGTTGCAAGAAAAGCCTCCCCCCAGATACAAATATATTTTTGTATAAATATAGTCCTAATGTATATATTTTATATATATATATTCATAATACGCTAGAGTTTCTCAGTGGATCAAATCTCTCGCGAATATTGGACAGCCAAATTTTACGTAGCGATGTTTCTGCACAAGGTTGCTGTGTCCCTGTGCTGCTCCATCCCTGTCCCGGCGGGATCAGCACAGCCACTCCTGGCCCGTGTCCGTGGGGCAGCGCCAGCTCCCCCCGGCTCTCCCGGTTCCCCGCGTCCTGCGGTGGGAGCTCGGCCGCGGCTTCGCTCCCGCTTGTAGTAAATGCAGTATTTCTTCCCAGGCGCTCAGGCTGGGGCTGTGCAGACAGACCCCCCCGTCCTGTCTCCGGCCCCAGCCCGGCATCGCCGCCTGCGCCTGTTGGACACGGCCTGAGCCGGAATTTCCATCTCTCTCAGGAAACGGTCCTTGCTCAGCAAGATCCTGCAGTAGGCAGCGGCCAAGCCATGGTATTTTCTTCCCTCAAAGCCCCTCCTGCAACCTTTTTGCTGTGCTATCGGGGAGCTACATCAGAGGGGCTCTGTTGCCCCCGTACCCCGAGACCACACGCCCCCCCCGGCACTTGTCCCCACGCTGTCCTGTCTGTCCCTTGCTGCCCCGTGTCCCTCTGACCACGCAGCCGCCGGGCAGGACCCACCACACCGGGTCTCACTGGTACAGCAGTGGAGGCACCACGGGGTGGGATTCTGGACACTGCATGAACACACAGATTGTTCATAATATTATCATAGAATCACAGAGTGGTTTGGGTGGGAAGGGACCTTAAGGATCATCCAGTGCCACCCCCTGCCCTGGGCAGGGACACCTCCCACCACACCAGGCTGCTCCAAGCCCCGTCCAACCTGGCCTTGAACCTCCAGGGATGGGGCAGCCACAGCTGCTCTGGGCAACCCCGGCCAGGGGCTCCCCACCCTCACAGCCAGCAATTTCTGCCCAATATCCCATCTCAATCTCCCTCTGCCAGTGTGAAACCATCACCCCTCGTCCTGTGGCTCCACTCCCTGATCCCGAGTCCCTCCCCAGCTTTCCCAGAGCCCCTTTCAGACCCTGGCAGGGGCTGGAAGGTCTCCCCGGAGCCTTCTCTTCTCCAGGCTGAACCCCCCCAGCTCTCCCAGCCTGTCCTCCCAGCAGAGGGGCTCCAGCCCTCCCAGCATCTCCGGGGCCTCCTCCGGCCCCGCTCCAACAGCTCCGTGTCCTCCTGCTGTTGGGAACCCCGGAGCTGGACCCAGGATTCCAGGTGGGGTCTCCCCCGAGCGGAGCAGAGGGGCAGAATCCCCCTCTGGCACTGCTGCCCACGCCATTACGTACTGAACATGATCACAGAGCATCTCCGGAGCCTGTGCAGATCTGCCGGAGGAGCCTGGGCAGACATGAGGGTGCTTTTCCTCTCCAGCGACACGGAGGAGTGGGAGCTCTTCACTCCTCGCTGCTTTTTCAGCACTTCCCTCTTCAGGGGTCTGGAGCTGCCGGGGGCTCCCAGGGGGACGAGCGGGTGCTGCCTGCCGGCGGCGCGTCCCCAGACTGGGGTACATATCCATACATCCAGCTTTCTCCCAAGTTTCTCGTGCAAATGACTGCTTAATGATCATCTCCATTGAAGGCTGCAGTATGTAAGTAGCATTTCATACCCCATAAAATCAAAGTCTCACTTCATTTAACAGTGTCATTTTTTATAAGCCACAACCCGCTGCAGTTGCCGCAAGCTCCAGCCTCAGCGCCGTGCCCTGCAGCCCACCCACAGCCGGCCCCGTGTCCCCCTGCACCCAGGGACGGGCAGCTCCTACCGGGAATGTCCCAGTTGTGCGGTAAGTGGTGTTTTCAAGACACCATAAGTACATAAATTTCCTGGGAAGTGGCTGAGTTTATGTCACTGAAGTAGTTCTGGAGATGCATGACTACAGACAGCAGAGAGAGTATCAGCTCATAAAGGGATGGCAGCTGAGAACGGGTTTTAGAGAATATTAAATATCACGGGTCGGCACCACAAGGTGCTGCGACTTGAAGGATTCCCATTCCGCAACCGAAATGGATTAACAATTCCCGTCGGAGTGCAGAGCTGGTCTCCCCGTGCTCATTTCCCCGCCTCGTTCATTTTTCTCTTCTCTACCCGTTCTTTGCTAGTCAGATGAAGGACGGGCAGCTACATGTAAGAAAAAGTGCATATTTGAGGATAATCTTGTGCCTTGTCGTCCTCTTTCATGATGATTAGGAAGGAGGCTTGGACAAGATGCGGCGTGAGTTATGTCTGCAGCCAGAGAATAAAAATGATACCGTGGGCAGACTTTTCCTTCGATGATGATGAGAGGGTCATTGTTCTTCCAGGAAAGAGTGCTTCACGGGTCCTTGCTCAAATTCAATTGCACATGCTCGTCTGCTTTAATTTTCTGCTACTGATTAAGCTGAACATTGCCTGGAAGTCTCGAATAGAAGAGTCTTACGCTTCCCGGTAAATCCCATGTCTTCCCAATGCAGCAGGGGAAGCAGCAATTTCAGGGCTTTCAGATCGTAAAGGAAGTAAGCCGCAGTTCTCGCTTTTGCTTTTATCTTACAGTTTCCCCGTATAATGCCCCACATCAGACTTACCAAGAGGATCACATCTTCATTCTTCATCATAACAGGCTGGATAATTGATCCAGACAGCTCTTCCGTTGCTTCCTCCATCGCTACAGTCTGCTCCAACTGTGCTGGTGCATCCCAACCTTCGACTCGTTTTCCTAAACTCCCCTGGTAAATTGAAATATCTGAGGGGTTTTTTTTCATCTTTGACTTGTATTTGGATTTTTTAGGAAGCTGGGAACTCAACTCCCCAGACTTTAATCACCTAGAAGCCAACCATCTCAACCAAGTGCGCTCTGCAACCGGGGAGCGAACATCTC
Organism: Chionis minor; assembly: GCA_013398295.1. NCBI lineage: Eukaryota > Metazoa > Chordata > Aves > Charadriiformes > Chionidae > Chionis > Chionis minor. Next base: position 27,721 of record VZSF01002869.1, on the reverse strand, counting down.
CAGGGAATTCATCCTGACCTGGAACAAGGTCTCCTGGGGGCCCCATTCCTCCCTGCTGGATGACCGGGTGGCTCGGGCAACCTGCCTGGCTTCGACAGCTCCGTCGAGTGGAGCTGAATCTTCTCCCCAGCCATTTCCAGGCGCCTCCGACAGCTGCCAGTGCGGAGCCCCAGCGCTCCCTGCGTTACTGCGGCTGCTGCAAGCTCTGTCGCCAGGCTGCCTTCATTTCACGGGTCTCTATCTCTGCAAGAAGCCAAGAGCAGCACTGGTAGAGATGTAGAATACGCAAAACTAAAAACAAGACTAAGAGAAATTGGAAAAATATCTGTACTTTTCCTACAAAGGATTAGATACATGAGAACTGGGGTGAAAATCCTTGTTAGCTGAAGTAGCTCTGCGGAATCCCTTATTGATTTATGGCAGCTCAGGCTTTTGCACTGTGTCTTTGTGACTAGATTCAGGATAAAGTCTCTCCTCACAACCATCACTGTCACAGCCAGGGTTAGAACAGGGGAGAAAATATCATCAAATACAATAACTGACGTTTTCAATTAACCAAGAATTTTCAGAGGAAGAAAGCAGCTTAGAATTGATAGGGCTGCTAGAGAAAGTGGGGAAAAAAGTACAGCTCACGGTAATAAAAATTGTAAGATGCAGCTGGAGAAGCCCAAGTATTAAAATAAAAGTCGTACATTAAAATTATCAAAAGGAATGATGGGTTTGTCCATACTCCCTGCTCTTTTGTGACAAAATAATCATGCGTAGAAGTAGAAAAGCAGACGCTTTCCCTAAAACATAGACTTTCCGAAACAGCCGTGCCCAGCCCCCGCCTTGGTGGTATAAAATGGTGCAGCCAATTTCAGCCGATCTTAATGGCTCTTCAGAAGCGAGGAACACCTCGGTTTCTTTTCATTTTTAGCAGCGGGATTTCTGGCACTCAGTTAAATGGAGGTATTCAGATTTGTGACCGTAATTAGGTAACTTCAGGAACCACATGGGCAAGGCTATACGCCAGCTGAATGTAATCGCTTTGCTGTTCTGAAAGAGCAATAAATGACTTGTATTAGGTTAATAAATTACTGAATATAGTATATGGAGCCGGTTTAGTGCAGGTAAAGGGGTAAAGAAAAGTGAAGGGATGAGCAAATGATTCACCTAATCAGATTCTTCCATCTCCTTTTTTTGCAAACCAGACAGGGGTAGGGTTTTTTTGGCATCTGAAAAGTCCCCGAGTTCAATTTACGGGCTGCAAAAGTTAGATGGGATGACCCTAATTCCTTAATACTCATAGCCCCTTCTGCTTCGTTACAGAGAAGTTCATAATTTGAGGAAAGGGATCAGGCTGAAGGCAGGGCAGGGGAACAGCGGGGTGATTTTTGGTGAAACCACGTTGCTTCCTGAGGGATGGCTGCGGGTGGGAGCCGGAGCCGGAGCCACCTCCTGCCCGGAGCGCAGGAGTCACAGCGGGGTTCACGGCCGCTCCCGCAGGGAAAGGGCTCCCATGGGCAGCCGTCCGGAACACCGGCTCCTGCCTGCCGACTGCAGAGTTGAAACCAGGAACGTCTTTAAAGAAGACCTATTTTTTTTTTGAAAAGTTGCACTGTGCTCTGCTCTCCTTGCACTTCCCGTTTGATGAATTTCTCTTCAAGTAGAAAACCGAGCAATAAAAGAATTCAAAACTTCCATTAAAGTTTGCTGCCAGATACATAATTTAGCACACCGGCTCACCGGGTGCACGCGGTGGGTTTAACGTGCCACTACAAAGCAGACCTTCCTCCCAAACTACCGTTTCCCCGTGGCAGGTTAAATTTATCACAAAGCTGGCCCCAAAGTGCTGAAGTACTTGAAGACCGCAGTGTGTCTGTCTGTCCCCGGGACCACAAATGTCCACTGACGGACGGCGCATCCTCCTTTAGTCCCGGCGGCGCCTGTGAGGAGTTCCCGTGCGTTGGGGATGTAGGTGGCTGCTGGGAGTTGCGGCATCGGTGTGAAGGAGCTGGAAGGCAGCAAGCCCAGCCCCGTGCGCATCCTCTGCGTTCCCAGCCGCGGTTTAACGGCCTTTACACTGCCCACGACAGGGAAGAGGATGATGAGGGCGACTTCGCTGCGGTCAGCCCTGCCCCAGCGGTGCGTCAGGACTCCCCAATTTTCTGCGTTTAATTTTACATCCCGGTTTTCTGCGTTTCCAAGATCCAGCTGCAGAGGCATAGGCTGAGCCGTTGGCAGCGGTCCGTGCCCCCTCAGCCGTCCAGCGATGCTGTGATTGCTGCCACACGGCTCACAGCATGGCTCTTGTGACACAGCCATGGGAAGAGTAGGCAGGGGAGTCCTCCCAAACAGACCTTTCCACTGAAAACCTTGCCACTTAAATAGAAAAAAAAAAAAAAAATCTTTAAAACCAGTTGGATTATTTCCCAGTGCTGTATGACACAAGGCTAAAAAGTCAACTGTGCAGGAGAAACCGCATGCTGAAGAAATCATTAGCTGTCAGGAGACAAACACGGGAGACACACATTATTAAAGGAATAATAACGTTGTGATATAGCCATGAAGGACAACCGGGAAGTTAAATGCCCTGGTAGCAGATGTTTTGTCAGGCAGAGATATCAAAAAGTTGTTAAGTCAAAAGCAAGCAAGTGCAATGCATGTCTTTTGCTGCAGAGCATTGTGCATCATCGCGATATCCAAACCATCCCCAACGCATTGCGGTAGTGTTTGTCGGTGTGGAAACCAACAGCCCAACACAGCCATCCCACAGTCTGAAAATTCCAGAAAGATGCTTTACCTGGGACCTAAAACCTCACCAAGCCGTGGTGCCATGGCAGGAAGGAGGACACGGTGTGGGCAATGGAGGATTGAAGAGCGCTGAGCCTAGGTGGGGAGTGAGATGGAAGAGCGCAGGTATCTCAAGAAGTCCCTGCCAGGCCTTCGGCACTGTCTCCCAAGCAATAAAAATAGGCAGCAAGGAAGCACTGCCATCTTCTTGCTGACCAAAGTGTCCACTCATTAATTGTTGCTGCCTTTGACAAATTACTCAGGAGTTCCACGTTCATTTTCTGGGTAACTTCATGAACATCAGTTAATACCGAGTGTATCATTAACTGAACAACAGCTTCCATCAATGAAAGCGTTGGTGCTGGATCCCAAACACAGGTATGGCGTTTCAGCTTCCCATCCCAGGGCAGGTGGCATTCCCGACGAGCAGCCCAGCCCCTCTGTGCTGAGGGCCAGCAGCCCTGCACACCGCTGGTCCCGATGGAGAGCAGCTTTCCAGGCTGTGGCCACACTCTCTCCCAAAGCAGGAGACAGGCACCAACTGGGCTGCCGAGCCACCACCACTTCTTGATTTTCCACCTTACTCTGTTTCCCCATGGTCCTTTTGAAGCCTGGACTCCGTGTGACCCCTGCAGCAGTTTTCTTCTTCCCCTGTGCTTTTTCCAGGCGCAATTCATCTCGCAGCCCATCACCAAAAGCTCATTTTCTCTATCGGTGAGTCCCTGTCCCTTTCACGTTGCGTGAGGAGGGACCAACCTTCTGCACAGGGGACGAAAAGGACAAGCCAAAGCAAGGGAACCTGGGCAGGGTTGGGAAGCTACAGCTCCAGGGCTTCTGTGGGGCTTGCACTGCTGGGGTGCCCAGGGATGAATTACCAAGTGCTCGGTGGTCCTTTATCCATCTCCCCAAAGTGAGGGCATTGCGTCGCCGAGACGTCCCGGCTCTCTGGAGGTGGGAGCGCGGTGGAAGGATGGTTCATCCCCGGGCAGAACTTTTCCCAGTGTGGTGATGCCGGGTGGCCACGCAGGCAGCACGTGCATGCGGTGGGGACATGGGGGTGACGCACAGCACTGGCTGGGCAGCAGCTACGTCAGCCCTCTGCCACGCACAAAAAATTGGCTGAATTGATTAAAAAGCTGGGTGGAAGATGACACCTTCCTCTTCGGACTCGTCGCACGGTACTTTCCAGAGCACAGCTCAATTCCGTGTTTCTGTGCTCAGATGCTGCTTTGATCCAACCGCCTTTGCTGCATTTTTCATTGCCCTGACAAGCCTGCAGAGCTGCTGGCGGGGTCGGGGTCAGCCTCTGCAGACGTGGCCACTCGCTGCCTGGCCAGATACCCACAGGCAGCTCTCCCCATGGGCAGGAGAAGGCCTTTGGTGGCCTGGTGGGATCCCCATCTCCCTTGGCTCATCCCCACCCATTGATATGCTGCTGTGTTTCTCTTTTTGAGGCTCCCTGTGTTTTACTTCCCCTCCACAGGGGATGCAGCCCTACATTATTTATAACTAACCTTTCTTGTCTGTGCTCTTGGACTGAGACAGGGAAAAACTTAACTTAAAAATTTATTTTCTTTGGGAGAAAATAGTGAGTGAATATGAAAAGAGATCGTCTCTTGCATTAGCTGCTCCATGTTCCAAACCCATCACAGGGGACACACTACACACGTGTCCTAGCCAAGGCGGGGGACGTGGCTGGGGAGCACATCGAGTGTGAAGCCTCATTTTTCTTCTCCTTTTACATTTATACAGTCCATTTTACATAATTCCATCTTGGGGCGCTGCAACTTTTGTAAGCAAGAGACGAAATCCTCTGCTGCTCTGGCATCCCACCCTCTGCCCCATCCCACCTTGGCAATGAGGGAGGCTTGAGCCTGGTCCCTTGGCACGATGCTTCCATCACGGTACCAAAACTGTGTTTTTGGGAGGGTTGGTCCATGGCTATCTGTAGTGCCCATCCACAAGACTCGAGGTTCACATGGAAGGTCCTAGTGGCTCATCGAGAAGGTCCTGGTGGCTCACAGCACGTTCAAGTGCCAGGCTCCAGGTACGCCCACCCATCGGGACATGCAGGTGATTTCTGAAGACCAGGCTTCTGCCAGGAGGTCGCAAGTGTACATCTGCCTACGCCTGCAGCAGATTTTGTGCTCACTGCCAATAGTTTCGAGTTTGACGGCACCAAGTTTTCCACCTCCTTCCTGCCCCTCAGCTTCTCCCATGCTCTCCTGCCCTCCCACTCCAACAGCTGGGGTGCTGCGTAGAGCATAACCTTCACCAACAGGGAAGGCGGGCTCCTAAAATGTCACGTCCACCTAGATGTGAAGGGTAGCTCCACTGCACTACTGCAGGTAGTCATCGCTTCTACGGCTTTCCCAAATGCAACTCCATTTCACGAGGCAAAATGAGTACAAGCTTGTACCCCCAGGCCAGGCAGCTGGCATGAGCTTTTCAGTGTATTTTGGGCCCTGGAGATCATGACTCTTCAGTAGGGAACTGGTGGTGCAGTCAGACACGTGTCTTGCCTGGAGGACATTAGCAATGCCTCCACGGGTGGATGGGAGCAGATCTAAGATCTTGTGTCATCTGCAGGTGAGAAGCCACGAGTCCTGCTAGCGCAGGCGTCCTGTTGAGCAGCCCTTCGTTGTCCTCTTCTCGGTGGAGGTGGGAGTGGTGGCAGCTATTCTGTGCTCCTGTGAGCACCCCAACGTACCAACGCCTTCCCCTCAGGCAGGGGAAATGGAGAGGGGTTTCTCTTGAACTCTCCTGATTACACTGGCTTTGGGGACCATGTGTCTGGTCAGACCTTGACAACAGAAATGTCATCTGTAGCTCCACAACTGTTCCTGGACATCTCCCAATTCAATTTATCAGGTTTTTGACACAAAATGCTTATTTTTCATTTCAAAACAATCAAGATGGTCTCTCTCCTTTCTGGCCCATATGAGGACAGACCAGGAAGGTGCCCTGCTGCAAATCTGAGCTTTCTACCAAGGGGTAACCTAAAATCCTACTGCTGAGCAAAATAGTGTAACCAGCACACGTGTAAGGGAGTAATTCTAGCAGCTCAGTGCCTTTACTTGTCGCCCAGTTTCACATCCATAGTGAGCATCTGGAACAGCCTTGCTGACTCTTCTCTCCTCCTAGATGTCTTCCCAGTGCCCCCCTGCATGGCTTCAGCAAGGCTGGGACAGATTAAATCTCATGGCAGGAGAAGGCGGCGGTGGCCAGATCCTCCAAAAGATACACCCATAGCTTCACGGTGAAAGAATGAGTCCGAGAATCCCCTCCAGACAATGGTTCTCCTCAGTGAGGTTCTGGAGATGTGTGGTGGACACGCTGTGAGCGTAGCCTGAGGCGCTCCCAGCTGTCCTGGGCACCACGGGCAATGCCGGCACAAGCAGTAGGAAGGAGAAACACTCACAAAAATATCTAAGCAAAATATATTGCTCCTGAACCTGCCACTTACTTCGACAACAAGCCCATGGAGAGAGAGTTCATGCCCACTCCATGCTTTTGGATGCACACAATCCGAGATCCTGCTCTTAGGACTTTTTGAGGTCTTACGTGCAATCAGAGTAAGCAGCGAGGTCTGGGTTACAACAGGCTATATCTTCCAGGATGAAACTATGAATAGGACATCACCACTCCTACATTTTCACCACACCAAAACAGCATCCCCACACGTCTGCGGGAGACAGAGCCTCCAGCATCCGCAGCAGGACCGTGCCGTGGGAACAAGGCAATTACCTTCTCATCTAATGCATGCTGTGAGAACTTTGGCTGAGCTAGACGGGAACAAGTAGCAAGGTATTTTGCTGTATTAAGTCTTATTTTTTCCTTATCATGTTGCTTCCAGTATCCGGAAAGCGAAACTGAAATCTACCACTTCAATCCCTTGGTAAATTACTAGGGATGTCATTTTTGTTATAGAGCGTAAGGTAAACCCCGAGCAGCAGCCAGGCTCGGAGCGTGGTCGGTGGAAAGCCGGGCACGCCGGCGCTCGGGGAGCTGACGTGGGTGCTGTGGACGCTCACGGGGCTGGGAGACCTGGGGACATCCCTGGGTCTGCAGGTCCCTGTGCCAGCACTTGCCCTCCCAGCTCATGGAGCGTAAGGACCAAACGTTCAATTATTTCCAACTTATGTTTGCTTTTGCATTACATAAATACTTGGATGGAAAAACCCATCCTGGGTTTTGGAGCAGACATCCTCCCAGCCCCACAGCCCCAGGGAGCACCCAGGAGCAGGCAGGATCCTTTTATCCTCCCCTTTCTTAATAGAATCATAGACTCACTNCACTCCCTGATCCCGAGTCCCTGCCCAGCTTTCCTGGAGCCCCTTTCAGACCCTGGCAGGGGCTGGAAGGTCTCCCCGGAGCCTTCTCTTCTCCAGGCTGAACCCCCCCAGCTCTCCCAGCCTGTCCTCCCAGCAGAGGGGCTCCAGCCCTCCCAGCATCTCCGGGGCCTCCTCCGGCCCCGCTCCAACAGCTCCGTGTCCTCCTGCTGTCGGGACCCCCGGAGCTGGACCCAGGATTCCAGGTGGGGTTCCCCCGAGCGGAGCAGAGGGGCAGAATCCCCCCCTCACCCACTGCCCCCGCTGTGGGGATGCAGCCCAGGGGCCGGGGGGGTTCTGGGCTGCCAGCGCACGGTGCCGGCTCCTGGTGAGCTTCTCCCCCACCAGCACCCCCAGTCCCTCTCCTGGGAGCTGCTCCAGCCATTCCCTGCCCAGCCTGGATTTGTGCTTGGGATTGCCCCCACCCACCTGCAGGACCCTGCCCTTGGCCTGGTTGAACTTCACGAGGTTCATCCAGACCCACCTCTCCAGCCTGTCCAGGTCCCTCTGGATGCCATCCCGTCCCTCCAGCGTGTCGACTGCTCCACACAGCTCGGTGTCATCAGCAAATTTGCTGAGGTTACACTCAGTCCCAACATCCACGTTGCCCACAAAGCTGTTAAATAGGACCAGTCTCAGTACCAAGCCCTAAGGAACACCGCTCGCCACTCGGATGTTTCTTTTGCCAGAGAACAGCTTTTGGTGACCTGGCCAGGGTATTTTTGTATTTACCATAATCTTTGCAATGGCAGTTAATTATCCACGTGTCTTCTGATGCTTAGACTCAAAGCAGCAAGTGAATCAGCTTCGCGACGTCAAGCTCCTGCGAAGGCAAACACTGGTGTCGAGAGAGCGGGTGAGACTCCCTCGGAGAGCGGGATGGCTATGGGGGCTGGCGCTCGCAAGAACTGGGGCAGAAACCTAAGCCTAGAAGGGCAGGATAAGAAAAGCACCACCCATTAATGAGGAAAAACATGTTTTCCTTCTTGCTGAAGCACTACGGTGTTGGTCCCCATCTCGCGCCGGCTGTGCAGGATCTCCTGGGCTCCAGTGGAGTTATCCCTGGTTTGTACAACGCCACAACACACATCAGCATCACCTCCCCGTAACCTGTTTGTACCAATAACGTGAAGCCACTGTTGACCCTGAGATTGAAAACTGGACGTTCTGTAGCAGCGCAAAAGCATTAAGATTGGAATAAGAAAAATAAAAGGAAAAATATAACCCGTGTTGAATAACAGCAGCGAAATTAGACTAGATTATATAGGCCTGTGGTTATGGTATTTGATATTTACCGCGTTTGATATTGCAGAATTACCCCGCTGTCAGCAGGATATGGCCGGCAGGGAAATAGCAGGTGGGAAGGCAGCGAAGTCAGGATTCAGGAGCAGAGCCAGGCAGGCGCCGGCGCACTCCGTAACCCTCCTTATTCACGTCTGAAATGCACCGTTTGCGAGCCGCAGGATGGTGCAGAAAGTGGCGCGGAGCTGCGCTGGATGCCGGAGCACACCCGCGCCGGCAGCGTGACTGGCCCCGCGCTTCCCGGGAAGTTTGACAGCTCCTGGACTTCGGGCAGCCGGAGTCTGCATAAGGAGTTGCACTCCTGCTTCTCTTTGCATGGGCACAGGGTGTGAAAGCACGCAAGTAATTAAAAATACAAAGTACTGCCAGAGTGCGAGAAAGCAATGCCAGAGTCTTGTTTCGCAGTGAAACAGCCTGAAGGCACTTCCATGCACATGCGGCCGGAGTTACGCTCCGCTTTCCTCCGAGGATGCTCAGGGGCTGCTCCTCTCACTGGCAGCAAGTCTCCCGAAGCACCTGGCGCAATCCTTTCTTTTTCCAAGCTGCGCTCGTACCGACCAATATAAGAATATTTCTGAGCAAGGAAGGCAAATCTTGAAAATACTCTGCTTAGACGTATTGGGGACCTCCATGTATTTGGTCCCGGCTTTGCCTTAGGGCCTCCGGGGAGCCGTATGCCTTTGCGAGCTCAAAGTCTTTAATTGGGAAGAAAACCAAAGCCGGGTTTCAGGGGGAGTGGATGCAGCGAGCGGCAGGACCGACGTGCCGCTTCCAGGCTTCCTGGGCAGCTCCCAACAGCCTCGCATCACGTGAAGATTGAAATGCCCCAACAAAGCCAGACAACCTCAAAAAACCCAGACCCAAATATTTGCCGAGCAAAGGCTCTACCTGGGTTTCTGCCCCTTACCCCCCAGCGGAGGGCTGGCCCCGTTGGCATGGCACAGTGTTTGCAGACCCACCAGCACCTCTCGTGACTTGCTGGCCCCTTTGGGACAATTTTGGGGGGCACAGAAATGGCCCAGCCCCTACCATCCCACTGCTGCCCCCGCGGCACCAAACCAGGGCGAGGAGCTGCTCCCTCGCCCCTTCCCCCAGGGCTGGTGCCCACCGATGGCACCTCCGTCCCCTCGCACGCCCTGGCACCACCTGCGGCAAAACCAGGGCTCCCCAAAACTCTCACTCCCTTCAAGGCACCCGGCACCGGCGTCTGGCTTACAGCGGGCAGGAGGCGCATCTCTTCCCTCCCGAGGAGAAGCCCCATCCACCTCCTCGCCCTCAACAGCAGCTCCTGGACGCCGGGCAGCGGAGCATCCGTCAGGCAGCAGCTCCCCCAGCGCAGGGTCTGGCGGCAGCGAGCCGTCACATCCCCGTTTCGGCGTGCCGTCCGGATTTCGGGGAGCGGGGATGGCTGGGAGCGGGGTTTGCAAGGAGCCCCTGGGACAAGCAAAACTCCTCCGGCCTCCTCAAGAAGCGAGAGCGGCTTGAAAAGCTGCCTGGAAGTGCTTGTGGTACCCAAAACGTTCCAGTAAGGGCTGTGAAAGCCCGGCGCCGGATCTCCTGCCCTCCGCTGGGAATGCATGACAGATTTTAACATAAGCCAGAATACAAAAGTAAGCAGTCGACAACGCTCCAGAGATCTCTAGTCTCCCTTAATTACAGTTATAAAGGTAAAATCAAGTCGACATCGGGCTCATGCTTGATTTAAACATAACATCAAAAGTGCAGAACAAAGGGAGATGCTCTCTTGGTTTGCTGCATTTAGCCGTTTATTGACAGCTTTCACGCGTTCCTGTGTTTGCTTTGCTTTTGTGCCCGTGGTGACGCATTCCTGCTCCTCCGGGAGCCCCATGGACATAACCACAAGGTGCTCAAGGAGCGTTTTGCCCCCGAGCCGGGGGCTGCACCCACACCCGTGCCCCGTGCCGGGGTGCCCCTCGTTGGGGCTCGCACTGGGACGCCCCCCGGGGACGTGCTCGCAAGTGCCCCAGGAGACACGTCCCGGGGGCCGGTGCTGCCGTGTCCCGGCGGGATGGCGGGGTGGGGGGCACAGTGGGGACCCCGGCCCTGCAGCGGGGCTGGGGGCGGCTCCACACGGCAGACTGGGATGCGCTGGGCTGCGCTGCCCAGGTTGCTGCGGGGAACGCAGTAGCCATGGGAACGCGGCGGGTGTAGATGCTGGCTGGGCTTTGCTTTATCATCGCCCCGCTCCGTCGCTGCCGCCCGAGGAACTGCCTCTCCCTGCTTCCAGCAGCTCATCACACTCGCAGCAGAACGTCGGGCGGGAGGATGCTGCAGCCCCGCGTGATGGGACGGACACAGGGACATAAAGCGGCGGACAGGCAGACACGGTGGGATGGACATGCGAAGACCAAATCCTCTGCCTGTGCACCCATCACACCCACTGCCCCGATCCACCTCCATCAACTCTTGGTGTCCTACAACCTCCCAGCCTTCGGCCGGCAGAGAGGCGATGTCCTCGGTCTGTCGGCTCTGGCCAGGGGAGGATTCCCGAGGGACCAGGGAGGACAGGCAGAGAGGAAAGCGGAGGGACAGGCACAAACCAAGGCTGAAAACGTAGCACCCATTGGCATCCCCTGGCAGAGCCTGAGCCACCGGGACGTGCTGCTTGATGCACATTTGGCACTTTAATGGGGTCCGACGGCAGAATTGTTGGCACAAAGATGGGGTGAGCCAAGGAAAAAGCCAGAGGAGGGGAAAGGGAAAGCCCAGGGAAAGAAAAAAGCGACGCAGCTGTGGAGCCGTTGTGCAGCCGGGGTGGCTGAGGACACACGGGAGTTGATAAACAAGGTCTATAGGGGAACTGTGGAGGGAGCTGGTTTTGGGGGTCAATCTCTTCTCCCAAGGAACAAGCCACAGGACAAGCGGAAATGGCCTCCAGTTGTGCCAGGGGAGGTTTAGGTTGGATATGAGGAAAAACTTCTTTATGGAAAGGGTTCTCAGGCATTGGCACAGGCTGCCCAGGGAGGTGGTGGAATCGCCGTCCCTGGAGGTATTTAAAAGCCGGGCAGACGTGGTGCTGAGGGACATGGGTTAGGGGGGGTTTTGGCAGTGTAGGTTTCTGGTTGGACTCGATGATCTTGAAGGTCTCTTCCAACCCAAGTGATTCTATGATTCTATGATTTCTAGGCTGTGCCCGTCACCACGAGATGTCCTGGAGCTTTATCCCTCCTAACCTCAGCCAAGCAGAGATGACCTCTGCAAAGGGACCGGTTCTGAGCAGCACCCGGTGCTGCACGGGCCCTTGCCCTGAACGGACCGAGCTTTGGTCTTCCCAGGGACACAGAAATGCTCTTTTATAGGATGAGTCCCTGCCAAGTCACACAGAACTAAGTCTCCTAATGCAAGGGCTGTTGGAGCTGCCCCCCCAGCCCTGCGAAGGGGTGGCAGTGGGATGGGATGGGGCAGGCAGCTCTCCCCAGCCCTGGGGGTCACCGTCCTCAGATGATGGTCATTGCGACAGAATTCCCTGCAAGGAAAGGAATGTTTTCTTCACCTCTACCTAAACTTGGCTGCGAGTTTTAAAAGCACTAAGTGGCCCCTACAGGACCTTAAATTGTTATTTTGATGAGCTAGCTTGGTGCAGTTCCCCCCCAAACTGCCTGCCGGCTGGTAAACCCTTGTGCTGGAGATTCAGAAAGCTCTGGGTGTGGAATCCATGTCCTGTGGAGAGAAGTCTGCTTATTCGCAACAAATGTGGGTACTGCCTCAAAAACCAGCTCTTTACCTTGGCGCTGCTGGAAAACGAGAGGCATGAGCTCAGATACAAGGTGCAGCAAACGTATTCCTTACAAACCCCGCAGCTGGAGGGATGAGTGTCCTTCAAAACTTGCTCCTTACCACGCTGCTGCCTTGGGAAACCGCGGGGACTGACATCTAATCACATTTAAAACCTTTCTTTGCGTTGTGGTTGGGTTTTTTTTCCCTTTAAATCTTACTTGGTTCCCTCTGAGGCTACAGGGCAACAGCAGAGGCAGAGGCAGACCTTCAGGGTTCCCAAAAAACAATAAAGCCCCAAAGCAAATGGATCCAGGACACATTTGGATTGGAGGGGGAGCATTTCCAAACGCATGGAAGTGCAAAATACGCCTTTGTTACCTCCTTTTTTGCATGGAGAGAGCAGGAGTTGTCCACTGTGTGACCCGCAGACGATCTCTGTCAAGAGCTGAAGACCAGGAGGTCCATGACAGCAGCAGCATCTTCTTCACGAGACGCGACTACGTGCAGCGGGGTGTGATTTGTGTCCGGGCTGTTTCAAACCCTCCGTTTATTTTTTGCCGCTGACACTGAAGGAGCTGGCAGGAGAGCGGGTTTGTTAAAATTCAGCTCAGACCATCCTCCCTGACAACTGAGGGAGAAAAGTTGGGCTGGAAAACCTCCATGCCACTGAATCATTCGCCTCCCTGCATCGCAGAAGGGGCTCTCCTGCGGGAGAGACGTCTTTCCTTTAAACGAGCGGAGAGCAAGCAGGAAAAAATCACAGACATCCCCTGTAATAAATATCATAACAAGAGGAGAAAAGCACGAACTCCTTACTTTTCCCTTTACAGGTCCCATTAAAGGCAGGCGGCTGCGCGGGTTTCCTCCCACCCCGGAGGGCTCCCAGTGCCGGGAGAGGCCAAGTGGCTTGGCTCCAAACCCCACGGAATTCAGTGCAACACTATTTTCCTTCAACGGACCATGGAGGAGGTGCAGGGGAAGGTCAGCAGCGGAGAGGACACGACGCACGCTCAAGCAGGGAGAAAAACGTACCCCTGCCCTTGGCTATGGGGGTCTGCTCTGGTGCTGGGGCTTCCGATTCCGTATCCCACTGGTGCGAGCTCCCCACCACTGGGACCAGCTTGGATGTCCTGCTGGCTTCTCCCTGCGCCCTGCTCCAGCTGCCTGCAGGCTCCCTCTGCCCTCCCTAGGCTGCTCTTCTCCCTTAAACTTTTACAATTGTTGTTATTATTATTATTGTTATTACTATTATCGTTACACTTTCATTCTAAGCCCTGTGTTCATTTGTTCAGTTTCTTACAACTCCCCAAGGCAACTATTTTGGGGGCTGGAATGTTTCACGCTTTCAGAGTTGCATATGTGAAGGTTTTATTAGTTTGAGCTGGTTCTGTTTGTGTGTGAACATTTAAAGAAAAGCCATGGGTTAGCAAGCAAAGACAGATATTTTGGAGAGGTTTTTCATGTTAAATTATATTTATTAGTTTTACTTTACAGCCTATCTGGTTTCATTACAAATTCCAAAGGATGCTGCTGAAGCAGAGAGCCGTGAGGAAGCAGGAGTGGAAAGCAGACAAGCTCTTCTTCTTTCTCCCTGTAACGAAGGAAGGATGAAGCCGCAGGGAGCGCGGTCCAGGGTCCCAGCGGTGCCGACGGGCACCGGGGATGCTTCGCAACCCGAAGCCATTAAGGGCTGGGAATAGGATGAAGTACCTGGCCCCGGGCTCCGTCGCAATGTTAACGGCTGGGTGTAAATCAATTATCTCATGCTGGCCTAAAAATAAGCACTCGAAATTATTTGGAGCGCTGAACAGGATTTTGCTTCCTCCTCACACTTAGTCATAAAATTCTTTAATCAATATTAATGTTGTAAACCCAGGCACGTTTCTGCCTGGTGCCAAGGAGCAAAGCACGGGCCCGTTCTACAGCAGGAAAGCGGCTCTTGGTGGGACCTGCCGTGGGGCAGAGGACACGCGTGGCGCTTGTTGCCGTGGTAAAAACACCCTTTTTTGGCTTCAGTTGCAGAGTAAGTGGTTTCTAAAGCCCACATTAATTGTCGCCACGGGCTACGAGGCGCTGAGCCGGCCGGGAAACCCGGGGCTGCTCCGGCCGCCGGCTCCTGACCTTGGCAGAGAGGAGAGAGGAGGCAGCGCCTTTGCTTCCAGGTGAGACCAAGTTGTGTAGAGCGTGGTTGCATCTCCACAACGTTTGGGGCTCCTTTCTACAAAGCACAACGTGGCAGCTGTGTCTTGCCATGGAGATGTTAGGTCACATTTTTAATGCATGCACAATACGGGCCGTAAGCAGCTTTTTATATACATATATATATATATATTCATTCTTAACTTTCATTGTTTCCTAACTATAAATAAAAAATAGTTACCTCTTCTACAATACTGATACACTAGTAATAGCTGAATACCTCTATAAATCATTATTAATTATTCATTGAGTGGCTGTGCAATTAAAAAAAAAAATAATGGCACGGGACTGTCTGAGTGGTGGGGTTGGATTTACAGCGCGTTATCTGCCAATTAATTGGAAGATGCTTTCAGCGCAGAAAAGTAAAGACTGTATCACATTAATTTTTGATGGGGAAAAAATTCCGCAGATCAATTTAACGTTAATATTAAACTTGCTGTGAACAAACATTTCATTAAAATGAAACTTGATTTTTCACGTTAGCACATCTATTTACTTTCCTGCCAGCCTGTTATAATAAATACGTGGAAATCCATTCAGCACCAAAGTCTCTCTGCCCATCTGTTCCTCACCAAACGGGAAACCACTGCAGAGAAGCGAGGCTGTTTGTGACACCACCAGCGCCGATGTCCAGGTCCAGAAGTGTCACACGCCTTCCCATCGCGTGTCCCTTGCCACCGCCGTGGTCCAGGGGCTGCCTGCCTGAGGACTCAAGCTGGTACAAGACGCGTTTGCTCAAATCTTCCCCATTATCCGTCACCTCCCACATCCCAGAGCAGGCAGAGGTGGGCAGAAGAAAGGCTGGAGGTCCCAGACCGGGGCACTGAGGCTGCCGGCTGCAAAAATCCTGGCTGCCCTCCAAAAATAGTTCAGTTTTCCAAAGGCAGCACCCACATGGCATTAACGTCTGCTGCCAGGGCCACAGGTGCTGAGTGCTTCCTCCTGGGCTTCAGCTCGTACAGCTTGTGGGGCTGGAGGAGACCCCGGAGATGCTGGGAGGGCTGGAGCCCCTCTGCTGGGAGGACAGGCGGGGAGAGCTGGGGGGGTTCAGCCTGGAGAAGAGAAGGCTCCGGGGAGCCCTTCCAGCCCCTGCCAGGGTCTGAAAGGGGCTCCAGGAAAGCTGGGGAGGGACGCGGGATCAGGGAGTGGAGCCACAGGACGAGGGGTGATGGCTTCACACTGGCAGAGGGAGATTGAGATGAACTGTTGGGCAGAAATTGCTGGCTGTGAGGGTGGGGAGCCCCTGGCCGGGGTTGCCCAGAGCAGCTGTGGCTGCCCCATCCCTGGAGGTTCAAGGCCAGGTTGGACGGGGCTTGGAGCAGCCTGGTGTGGTGGGAGGTGTCCCTGCCCAGGGCAGGGGGTGGCACTGGGTGGTCTTCCAGGTCCCTTCCCACCCAAACCGTTCTGTGATTGTGTGATTCCATGAACTTTTTATGAGAAACAATAATGGGAGAAAGAAAAGCAGCAAAAGCCGGCGCATTTAGAAAAGCAGGCTCCGCAACGGTGGGTTTCAACTCAGAAATGCAAAAAGAATCAAAAATACAACTTATTTATACGAACGCAGCGTTGAGTTGGAGAAAAACGAGGACGCTGAACCCATGTATGTACGTGGCAGATTATCCGATATATACGCACCACCCTCCCTACACCGGTGTGCACACAGGGTGCCGTCCGCCCCCGCCTCCGCTGCCCCGCGCTGTCGGCACGGGAAAGCCGGGCCTGGAAGTTTTGCCCCCCCCCAATGCCCACAGAGATGCTTTTAGGCATCAGCCATGTAGAGGAAATATTCCTGCGGAAACCCGCTGCGCTGTTCACAAAATTAGAAATAAATTCTCAGTTTTACGACATCAAAGCTTCAGCCTTGTGTTTTCACCTCTAGTTTCTGTATAAATATAGAAGCTGTATTCCTCCAAATTTTTTTTGGGCTTAATTTAACTTTTATTGAATTGAGTAAGGAACTAGCCTCATTCCTTCTAATAGGGAATGTAGATCATTAAATGAGTTCCAAGGGGCTTTCCAGATGGAGCGGGGAAAAAAAAAAAATATATATATTATAAAAAATTCAACTTATGTNGAAGGGGAATCAGCATATGCCAGTAAAAGTTTTTTCTAAAAGGGGGAACTAAGGGGCGAGATTTTGTGTTTTAGCAGTAAGTGCACGCCGGGCACCAGGGAGCCCGGCTGGGTTGTCACGCTCCGGGGGTCCGGGCCAGCCAAGGCGCAGTACCCTTCCCTTTGGGGGTCCCCCAGCACTGGACCCTTCCCTTCAGGGGTCCCCTAGCGCAGTACCCTTCCCTTTGGGGGTCCCCCAGTGCAGAACCCTTCCCTTCGGGGGTCCCCCAGTGCCGGACCCTTCCCTTCGGGGTCCCCCAGTGCCGGACCCTTCCCTTTGGGGTCCCCCAGTGCAGGACCCTTCCCTTCGGGGTCCCCCAGTGCAGGACCCTTCCCTTTGGGGTCCCCCAGTGCCGGACCCTTCCCTTTGGGGTCCCCCAGTGCAGGACCCTTCCCTTCGGGGTCCCCCAGTGCAGGACCCTTCCCTTTGGGGTCCCCCAGTGCCGGACCCTTCCCTTCGGGGTCCCCCAGTGCCACACGCACCCACCAGGTGCCGAGCTCTCTCCCTTCAGCTACTTGGAAAGACACTGCCTTTTCCCAGGTCGGGTTTGGAAATGATCCTGTGTAAGGCCCTCCCCACCTTGCCAGTCACATCTTCATTATTTCCAGCTCCCCTTCCACTGGAAATCTTGAAATCTTCCTATTATAGTCAATTTTGTGGGTGTAGAAAGAGCCTGCGAGGCGCTCTGCAAGCTTTGCAACGCCAGAGTAACATATTCCTTAAGCCTAATAAAAAACTAGACAGCTGTGTCTTACGCAGCTTTCTGCATTTTAGCTGATTTTAGGCCACTTAACTGAATTTTCTTGTTTTTTTCTCCTTTGCTTCAGAAGCGCGGCGGCGTGGGGGCCGGGGGGAGGCTGGGGACCGTGGCTCCGCGGATGGCTCACGCCTGCTTGCCTGGGCGTTGTGTTATTTGATGCCTTAACCTGATTTCCAAAAACTTCCACACATCAAAAGTTCAGCCAAACCGTCTGAAGCGCCCCGCGACCGCTGCATCCCTCTGGCCCCCTTCGCTCACAGCAGAGGCTCAGCCCCGGGGGGGGGTCAGGGACACTGTGACCCTCACTCTTTTGCTTCATTCACATCTTTCTACACCTGTACGTGGCTCTGAAACGGTATTTTTTAGCTCTGCAGTCTTCTGCAGCGGTTTCTCTATTCCTGCCTTTAACACCACGTTTTGATCCGGGTCCTTGCTTCCTATTTAATACCGTTAATTATTTTGGTTTTCGACCCTTGCTGTTACTGCTGCTCTTTCAAAGGACAGGTTTTGTTCACCCGGTTGTCTTGCACGTTGTGAGTAAATACATATTGGCTTACTCTGAGTGCTTGACGTTATCTTGATGTTAATTTTGCAGGTTTATTCGAAGCAGCTTGCTGCGGCAGCGGGCGGAAGGGGAGCGGGGGTTTCCCCGCTTCGGGCTGTGCCCCAGCCACGGGCACTCCGGCGGGATGCAGAGGGAGGGAGGGATGCTGGGGATGTGATCCCCCCCTTTCCCCATGCTGTGCCTGGCCTCAGCACCTTGGGTCTATCTGGGGGGGCACCAGTAACGCCAGTGGTGACAGGCTTCTGGCCATCAGCCCCCACCCTGCCGCTCCTCTTGCTTTTAAATTTCTTTTTGTTTGTTATTTGGGCGTGTGTGTGTGTGTTGCACATTAGCCCAATCCTCCCCACCTGCTAAAGCCAGTATTTTAGGCTATTCCTGGCTTCCCACGTAATATTATTCCTCATCCATACAGTACCGACTCCTCCCACCTGGTGGACCGGCTCCTTTCCGGGCGTCAGCCCAGCACCTCGCTGTCTCGCTCATCATCATGATTTAGACAAATTTCAGCCGCTCGATGATCCATCTCTGCACTCCTGACACCCTGCTGCTTATCCGTCCCGCCTCGGTAAAGCAGGGCGAGCCGGAGCTTTGCTACCATATTATTGAGTTTTTTCTACGCTCACAGTATTTTCCCTTCATTCTCCTCCCCCTCCCGACCCCCCGTCTTCCCATTCATCATTTCTGGCCAGCCTTCACCTGCGGCAACATTCTGATGATCTGTCAGCCTCTCCTGCACCCCCCTGCGCTACTCTTTATTGCTTAATTATTTTGGAGATGCTTAATGGTGGCGCCTCTTGTCTCTAATTTTCTTATTATTATGCAGAACACCGTGGGCAGTTCATCTGAGAAATGCCAAGGGAATTGCCAGACCGGACACTAATTGCATCTTTTCTGCTTGTGCTCCTGATTACGCTGGTTCTCAGCAAATAGCACCCGCCCCCAAAAAGTCACAGAATGAGGGTGCTGAGCCGTGGAAGGAGAGTTGAGGCTGGGACTGAGCGGCGGCTCTGACACGCGTCCGCACCCCATGTCACCCGTGGGTGTCCGTTCCCGGTGTCCCCATCCCCACGTGTCCCAGCCTTCCCGTAACCCCCAGCCTCTTCCAGCTTCCTGCCCGGCGATGGTGACGGCGACGGCAGGGCAGGTGACTAGCAGAGAAACTATTCTGCTAAAGAGGCCATCAGAATGACCAAAAGTTAATAAAATTCAAGTGGCAGCACTGATGGAGGTCACCGGGGTGCACTTTGTCCCCACTGGCAGGGGGAACCGAGCTCCTCCGGCACAGGGCAGCGCACGGTCCTCTCCTTCTTGCCTCCAGCCATGGTTCCTGCGCCGCCACCCCTGAAATGTCTCCTCTTGCCCAAAGAGGAGCGCGGTGGCCCTGGGCAGCGCCCTCAGGCCGGGTTACCCAACTGCTTGGAAATCTTCCGGCAGAGCATTTTTAGAAGGCAAAGCTTCCTTTGTCATAGCCACCCCCGTTGAACCGTATCAACAGCTCTTTTTCCCTAACCGCAATCCCAAGCGTGGCTCCTGGAGACCTGGATGTCACCGCATTTCTCCTGCATCTCCCTCCCGCGTCGAAGCCGCTGCAGCTGCACCCGTTTGGGTCCCGCTGGTGGGACGTGCCTGTCCAACGTGCCAGAGCCAGGAATCATGGAATCACTTGGGTTGGAAGAGACCTTCAAGATCATCGAGTCCAACCATAAACCTATGCCAAAAGGAGGACACCCAGGTCTCCCCTGCCCATCTCTCCTGCCACCTCTGCCACCACTGAGCCCAGCGGATACGTCCTCCTGCTCACGCACTTTCAGAGATGCCCCTTGGTGCCTCCAGCCCTTCCAGCTCCCCAACACAGGGGGTGTTGGTCCAGCCTTTCCCACCCTGCGGCAGCGAGAGCGGGGCAGGGAGCAGGAGGAGGAGACGACACGCTGTAAAAAAAAAAAAAAAATCCGTGGAGAAAGAAAAGCACATTTGCTTATCTGAAAGATAAGGAGGCTTTTTGCCATTGAAATTTCTTTCCGTCGTGTTGGGCGGTAGCACACAACTGCCTCTCACACCAAGGATAAATATGGTGTTAAATGGGATGCTATGACCTACATTTTATGTATATTATGTCTCTTATGCTGATAATGAGCACAGAAACCTTGATATATTATCACTTACTAGGCAATATCTTTCCCTGCTTCCCTCCTTAGGATGTTATAGAGCATTTCTGGAACAAGACGTATTTTCTTTAATTTATGTGAAATATTGAACCTTCCGCAAACGTTACCATTTAAAAAAACTACCAAGGAACACTCTTTGATAAGAATCTTTCCCTTTTTCGGTCTGAAAGCGCTCATGAATTTGCAGTCAAAAATACCAATTGCAAAAATAACAACGGTGGCCACGTTGTCCTTCCGCACGGTACCTCTGTGCCGGCCCGGGAGCCCCAGGACTGAACGGTGCTGGGCCCTGTACAAGAGCTGAGCTGCATCCATGGATAGCTGCGGAGATCCCGGACATCTGCTCCAAAATCCCTGTGCTTTATCCCGGACTGCTTGTTTTTTTCCACCCAACTGCCAGCTCTCATGTCCCCCTGTGGGGAGCCCCGATCCGGGGGGGGTTGAGCAGCACAAAACCCATTGGAAAGCCGGGACTGAGCACGCTGTGTCCAGTCCCTACGGCAGCAGTGCCGCTCCCCGGGACACAGTGTGCGGCACAGGGAACGCACGCGCTGCCGCTGCCCGCCGGACGGGGACTGGAGAGCCGGGTGAGGCAGGATCTGCAGGAGAGAAACGGGAGCAGAGGCATGAGCATCTCCATCCTTGCCCTAACGCAGCGTCAGCGAGGACCAGCATCCTCCCTGCACGTTCCAGTCACCGGGAAGGGCTCCCCAGCTGCCTCTTCAGCACTGGAGCACCCGGTTTCCACCACGATGCTGCCCAGTCCCCATCACCTTACCCCTGAGCTCCTGTAGCTGGGACGTAGCCAAGGTTATGGATATCTTTTGAGTTATGTTGTGTTTCTGGTCTCTTTCCAGCACTCGGGTAACTGTCCTCGGTGCACAGACGAAGGTGCTTGACACCGAGATCGGAGCAGCGCTCCGGGTGTCTGTGCCCATCCGCTGTCAGCTGGATGGCAGCAGGACGAACCACGAACAGTCACAACTCTTGAAGGGTGCAGGACACCCACCCAAAGACTAGCCCAGTGTCTCCGGGCAGGCAGAACCCAGGAGCAAGCATGGACCCTTGGTGAGGTCTCCACAGCTGCCAACCCCTGTCCTATGTGTCCCCACAGACGATCTTGGCCAACCCAGCTGGTCACGCACGTCTTGATGCCTGCGAGTGAGAAGAACGGGTGAGAGAGAAGGAGGGAAATCAGCTTTCCCTGCTCCGCGGTCTCACGCTGCGTGTTGTTAGTCTAGGTGCAACTTTAATCAGGCTCTTGCTGAGCTGCAGTTCGTTAGCTGCAAACGCCTGCGCTCCAGCACCTCCTGAAACGGGGAAGAAGGTTTTGTCTGCTCAGCTGCTGATTCCCGGGCCAAACCATCATCTGTGTAGAGCTCAATATCTTCGACAGCATCAAATATATCATGCTTTTTTCCTGGAAGCGTGAAAGATGGATGCTCTGGCAAATACGATGAATACATTCAGGCGTTGAAAAAGGCTTCCAGCACCTGCAGCCTGAGGAGAAGTTGTGTACGCTTCAAGCTGTTGGAGCTTCACGAAGGAAGCCATGGTCAGTCCTCAAAAGCAGCAATCACCTCTGATCCTGCATGCGCGTGACTCTACACATGTGGGACTTCCTTACCTCACGCAGTAGCCAGTGATGGTCACAGACCAGGTTTGGGCGCAGGGGCTGGCTGGTGCCCGAGCCCCCGTCCTGTGCATGGCAAAGGAGAGGAGGGGGGAGTGACAGACCCATAGAACCACCCAGGTTGGAAGGGACCTTTAAGATCACGGAGTCCAACCATCACCCCAGCACTGCCCAACCCACCCCTGACCCGTGTCCCTCAGCTCCACGTCTGAGGGCTGGGAAACACCTCCAGGGATGGCAACTCCACCACTGCCCTGGGCAGCCTCTGCCAGCGCTTCCCAACCCTTTTCCTGAAGAAATTCCTCCTAATAGCCATCCTAAACCTCTCCTGGTGCAATTTGAGGTCATTCCCTCTTGTCCCATCTCCTGTTCCTTGGGAGAAGAGACCAACTTCCCCCCCGGCTACCCCCTCCTCTCAGGTCAGTTGCAGGGAGCGAGAAGGTCTCCCCTCAGCCTCCTCTTCTCCAGGCGGAACAACCCCAGGTCCCTCAGCCGCTCCTCAGGAGACTTGTGCTCCAGAGCCCTGGAGTCCCTCTGCACGAGGCAGCCTGTGGCCAGCAAGGGGGGCATCCTCGTGACCCTCATTACATGCAAAACGAGCTGTGTTAAAAGGAGCCTCTTCAGCATGACGTCTCTCCACAGACAACATTTATTTGGTCAAGATGGAGAGGGAAACCACCTGTGGAGCATTCTATAAAGTTCCTGATGAATAACCTGTTCCCTATTGCTCTCTCACTGCTCCACCTCGGTTCCTTTCCCCAGAGCTTGCAAACTTGCCAAGTAAACCCTTCACGGGGATAAGTACAGACTCTGTTCACTATTTCATTGTCTCTCTCTTTCTTTAATACAGAGAAGTCACCACCGCTGGCACGGACTTTTCACAGCTGGCCACCCATGGATCCTCCTTGCTTTTCCCTTGTGGCTGATGGAGCCCTGTGGCACATCCCACGCTGATTCTCACACTGGCACCCAGACCGGGCTAACTAAACAACCATGGACTTCCCAGCTGATAGCCCATGATCCCTGGCAATTATGCCCACATTTCCCTCAGTAACTGACCTGAACCCTTGGTGCTGTCCTCTCTTCATTCCAGCTTAGTGTTTATCCTCTGATTTCATGTGACATAATCCATCACAGTTCTTGCGTTTTCTTCCAAGCCCTGGATGTTTCTCTGGTTTGCCCGGCTTCTCACAGCACATGGTTCTTTTTGGTGTCACTCCCCACCCTTTTCTGCCTGTCTTGCTTTAGCACTTTTTATTCCGAGTCATGTCCAAAGCACAGCGTGCCTCCCAAAACTCCACAGCTCCCATATTATGGCACGTAGTAGTTGCCATCAACATTGTTCTTCTGGATCCCCCCCGGCTTTGTCCCCGATATTGCTGTCACAACGTGTTCTCCTACCCGAGGCTCCATCAGCCCTTCGGGATGGCAGCTCCTGTTCCTGCTCAGGCACGGAGCTTCTGCCTCCTTCCACCGGAGGCTTTTACTTCATGTCCTGCTGTTCCTTGCACGGTGGGCAACTGGGACCGGGGGGGCTGCAGGGAGGGTCCCAGCTGCAGTTCCAATTCCTTCACAATTGTACAATGTCTCCCCCAAACCGCCTTCATCGGGATGTAACAGGACAGGTTCCAGCGTCAGAGGATGGAGTGCACCAGAAGTGGGTTTATACAGAGCAGATGTCTATTCCTGTCCATTCTCACTCCTGCGTAATTTTGAGTGATGTATAATTAATACCAGCAGTGCCCCAAACATCAACTCCTTATTCAGCTCTAGATAGGCCAGAACTGGTAGCTCAGCATAAAAATGTGAATGTCCTAATGAAACGCTCCTTTTTCTGCTAATCACTTGTCAAAAGTCCCACAGATGTTGTCAGTGGAGAATTTTTAGATCTGCCACGTTCCTGAAACACCAGCTATGCTAAACCAAAGGAATACACTCCTTGGAGATAAGAAGTTCCTACGTCTGGTGAAGCCCACTGCTGCAGGCACTTTCTGCTCAAAATATTCAGTGCCATGAAGAGTCTTCGCATTTGAATTAGAAACAGCTGTAATCTGACCATCCTCCTCCTTTCTCTTTTTTGCTCCGCTCTTGATGAGGGAACAGGGGAATATTTTTCAATGGATAAAACAGTATTCACACGCCGGAATTATGATATCTTTTTCCCAGAAGACTGATTATAAGAACTCTATTATTCTCCTCACCACACCTAGGCCCGCTCAGATGAATGTTAATTAATGCGATAGGTTATGTAAAATGAGCAGTACATTATAGAACAGCACCTTGGTGATTACATTTATTTCCCTGACAAAAGGAAAAGAGAAAATACTTTGAAGAGTCAGAGCCGAGCATAAGTAGGCAATTGGCAGGAGCAGAATTTGGAAGTCCCTCCTGAAACGCCCGTGATTGCTACCCCGTCTCCAGCTCTCAGCATAAACGGCCCCACCGTGAGAGATCACAGCATCTTCCAGGCGAAAAATACAGGTGCGTGAACACTAAGTCCCTTAAGTGCCTGGAAAGACCCAACGAGAGCAGAGACCGGGCAGACCGTGACGTGTAACTAAGCCCCGCGGTCACCGGTACCCACCTGGGAAGCGCAGGATGAGTGCGGGGCCGGTAGGGTGGACATGGACTTTGAGGACAAATCCCGCAGCACCGTAGCTGCAGGGTGGTGGGCTGCAGAGGGGGGACAGCTGAAGCTCCTCGGGGACCTCAGGTCTTGGCTTCCATTTGACTCGGTGGCCCTGGCACTGAACGAAGCGCGCGCGGACGGCTGAACGCTGGCGACGCAAAGACGGAAGAACTGGGATGCCGTTAAGGACTGGGTAAAGCATACACCAGGGGATTAAAAAAAGGCACCCCCCCAAAAAAAAAGTAATTCTGCTGTAAGCACCAAATTTTGCATTTGGAAAGGCAGGAGGGATTCCTGCCAGCCCCCCAACCCTGCACCCTGAGAGCGGGAGCAGCCACCTCCCGCCAGACCGGGCAGTAGGACACGGTCACCTGCACTGGCACACGCAGGGACAACCTTCAACATTCACCTTTCAGAACAGGCAGCAACGCAGATCTTCCAGGAGGGGAAGATGGAAACTGGCTGCAATTGCTGGCCCCCCGCTCCGGCCGGAGCGAGCCGCTGCCAGCATTTAAAGCAGTCGGTGTCCCGGGCTCGGGCAAGATGTCACCACTGGCACTCAAAGGGCTTCCTTCTCCCCCTGCCCTGGTGCAACCAGGCTGCTCGCTAAATACACAAATACTTTTTATTTTTTATTACTACAAGGTTTCTCTTTTTAAAAAATAAATCATTTATTAAAATTGATAAAGAATAATTATAATTTCCTTAAAGTTTTTTCAAGTCTCACATCTCTAATTATTCTTGGCCTGCTTATACTAACTCATCATTCCTTTGGGGTGTCGTCCGCCCCGGTTTGAGGACACTGAGCTGCCTCAACAGAATTAGACCCTTTGCTTATTGCCTACCCAGAGGAGGCCCCGGAGATGCTGGGAGGGCTGGAGCCCCTCTGCTGGGAGGACAGGCTGGGAGAGCTGGGGGGGTTCAGCCGGGAGAAGAGAAGGCTCCGGGGAGACCTTCCAGCCCCTGCCAGGGTCTGAAAGGGGCTCCAGGAAAGCTGGGCAGGGACTCGGGATCAGGGAGTGGAGCCACAGGATGAGGGGTGATGGCTTCAAACTGGAAGAGGGAGATTGAGATGAGCTGTTGGGCAGAAATTGCTGGCTGTGAGGGTGGGGAGCCCCTGGCCGGGGTTGCCCAGAGCAGCTGTGGCTGCCCCATCCCTGGAGGTTCAAGGCCAGGTTGGACAGGGCTGGGAGCAGCTTGGTGTGGTGGGAGGTGTCCCTGCCCAGGGCAGGGGGTGGCACCGGATGATCCTTAAGGTCCCTTCCCACTCAAACCATTCTGTGATTGTAGTGTAGCGTATGTGCAAGTCTGACTTAAATGTATGTTGAGTTGTTGTTGGGGTTTTCTTCCTTTTTGAAAGGATTTTTGAGTCAAGTGGGGCTGGGCATCCCCTGCAGCCCTTCCTCCCCGCCGCTCACCAGCCAGACTCACTTTCTCATTTTACAGCCCAGCAGGACCTGATGCAGAAGGCTCATTCTCAGGAAACCTCAGAGCATCAAATGACTCTGAAGTGATGCAAAAAATGTTTAATGTTTACTAAAATTTCCCAGTTCTTCTTGTCTCTTCCTTTTCTTGAAGATCTTAAGCATCTACGATGAGTATTTCTTCAAGACTCCTCTTGATTGTGGGCTTAATCCAAAAGCAAGAGATGAAAAAGAGATTTGGGTCAAGCCCTGCAAGTATTATGCCTTTCAATCAGAGCACAAAAATCAGCATTGTGACACAGTTCAGCTAATTCATCCTTAACCAAAGCAGGCGAGGTTTTCTGAAAATTAAGTATCAGATATATAAACTATACACAATCGATCCGTAAAATAAACCTGAGATTCAAAGCCTCACTCAGCTTAATTGAACAAACTCAAACAACAAACACAGCTGAAGGAATCTTTTCCATTTTAGAGACAAGCCTCGAGTAGGAAAAGAAACTACATTTTCTGCATAAATTATTGGTTGTGAATTATTCACTCACTTTCATCCTGGATACTTTCCAGGGATTCGATTTAATTCTCATTGACGTCAAAGAGAGCCTTTTCCTCCTCCTTCAACGAGAGCCGGCCCCGGCTCCCCCTCGGTGAAGGAGCCGTGAAGAGCAGCGCTCACGGTTCCGTCACGGACCCAAATCCGGAGCCCGGCGGGGCAGCGGGTCGGGGGTGAGATGGTCCCACCTGCCGCTGCCGTTTGTCTTCGGCCATCCTGGAATGAAAACCCTTTTTTGACTATCCCAGCCCTACCTGGAGAGGTTTTCACCAACTTCCAGGAAAATCGTAGGTTTCAGGTAGAAGCATTCCATTTTTAATCGCTCACTGTGATATTACCTGCACTGCCTGTATCCTCTGAAGCGTAGAGGACAGAGGGTGCTGGTTTTTGTCTTACCCCCAGCTTAGGGAGCCGAAGGGCGGCAGCGGGTGCCCTCGCTGAGCTCCTCATGCCGGCTATTCCCCCCCCTGTGAGGAGGGTGCTCTGCGCACCAGTTAGCAGCGCCCAAGGCGAGGATTTATTTAGCATCCCACTTTTGGGCCATGTTTTGCTCTACGCCGCTTGGCTTTGCTTTTGGGAAACTCTCCGACTCTCTTCGCCAAGGCGCTGGTGGAGCTTGAAGGAGTGACGGAGGCGCTCGCTCCTGCCCTGCAACCTGAAGGCACCGACACCATTTCCCCATACCCAGCAAACACGGTGACTACACAAAATCCAGAAGTCATTTTTACTTACCTCTTGCTCTGGCAGAGCTCTTCCTCTTCCTTGGGAGAACGGAGGTGCTGGATCCTACTGTGTATAAACCAAACCAGGGAGCTCCAGCGTTTAACTGGGCTTTATGAAACACACCTGAGATTCCCACCCTGGTGCAACTCAGGGTGGGATTGTCTGGCCCCCGGTGCCCCAACACAGCCTCAGCCTCTTAGACATGATTTCAGAGTATCATCCTCCACAGACACAAACTGCCCTCGGGTGTGGAAATACACATACACACACACACTTGTGTGTCCGCACACAGAAAAGGTGGGAGAACTCTAAATTTTGGGCTCTCCTGCCTGCAGCCTCCTGCCTCATCTCCTCTCTGTGAGGTGCTTTCATTAACATCATGCCTTTTTCTTTCACCCCCCCCTCCCCAACAAATGCAAAGCTCGGCTCCTGCGTTTGTATCTGCACGTCGTGTTGTCCAATTCCCACATGTGGAAATACCTGGCAGCACTGGCTCCTGTTATCCACGCTGCCCACAGCCAAATCCACCCCATAAAGTATCTCGGCACCTTTGGGAGCACATTCCTCATTTCATGGGCTTAGGAGCCACGTTTGGGTCCACAAGCTCGGGGGTGTGGGTGGTGGGCTGCCGTGCTCTGCCGGCCCGGGAAGCAGCAGCCATCCTTGCCACTTTATAGCTCCCCCATCATTTCGATCTGCTCATCAAAAGCTTTTTCTGCTGCAAACACAGGAATTGATCCATGTCTTGGGGCTAAAGCAACAAACTGATGTCAGCTGAAGGGAATCCACTCAGAATCACAGAATCACTTGG
>VZSF01002862.1:305345-344205 GCA_013398295.1 Chionis minor | reverse complement strand
AGCGGCCCGGTGGCGGTGGCCTCGCGTGGGGCTGTCCCCGCTCCGCGCGCCCCGCTGGGCTCCCGCCGGGGCTGCTCCCCCGGCCCGGAATACCCGGAATACCCGGAATCCCCGGCGTTTGCCAGAGCCCGCTCTGCAGAAACAGCCCTGTGCTCTACCCACGCGCCTTAATGCAGGCGTTGTTTGTAGCTAAATTATTATTATTATTATTAATTATTTTTAAATTTTATTGCACGTCTGGGAAATTTTTGACAGAGACGCGAAGGGCGAAAAAAAGAAAAAACTTTCTCGCTCGCCACCGTGATCAACTGTTTAACACGCGCCCCTTTCCTTCTGGTTCGCCTTTGCCTGAGGTCTTATCTGTGGGCTGTTAATAATCAGATACTTATAATCAGATATTTAATTTCGCAGGGGACGCTTTTTTCCATGAGCTCTTCTTTCTCGTTGCGGGGCGCGGAGACGTAGCGTAACTGTGGCTGCTTCTCTCCTGCTTGCCCCGGGGTTTTTATTAACCTTGACCCCTTTGAATCACCTTTTTGGAATCCAGGACAGAAAACCACAGTGAAAGACGTTAGGAAGACATGGGTATCTTTCTTTAAAGCATCACGTAGTTTGGTTGCGGTGACATGTCCCGAGGGTGCAGTGGGTTCCCGCTGATGTTTGTAGGAGAGCTGCAGGAGTTTCAAGGGACTTTGTGGCACGTCCAAAGTAAGCATGTCCTTAAAACTTTGTCAGCGGAAACATCTCCTGCGCTGCGTGAATCCTAGTGATCCAATTGACGTAGGAGGCTCTAACTGCAGTTAAATATCAGTGTCGTTTGCTGCTTAAATGTTAGCTGTACCTTCAGAACAACAGTTAAGCTTGCTAAGGCGGATCCCCTGCCAATTAACGTGTGCCCGGGTATCGCTGCCCGTATGTCGTGGTGGGCCGCCTCTGTCGTGAGATCTCTTCAACGGGCATCCACCGGGTGAAGTAAAGGCAGTATTAAAACGCCACCAATAAACACTAAAGTCACTTGGTGGGGTATCGTTACTGGAAAAGAGACAGTGTTCAAGGTCCTTCGTGGTTTTTTTTTTTTTTTATCTTATTACTACTTCCTATCCTTGCTGTTCTCTCTTTTCATCTGTTGACAAGTGTTTTTCCATGGTTTCTTCCTCTATTTGTTAATTTTGCGCCTTCTCTACCCGTGACTGTGTTTTGTCTCACATCTCCTTTCATTTTGCTGACTCTCCTAATTGTAAATCCTGCCTGAAAACGTTTGCTTTCCGCAGCTGTTAATCACTGGATATTGTTTCTTATTCTTGTATCCCTGGCGCTGCTTCTTTGCGGGCATAATTTGTTGCTGAGTTGTTCGGTTTTGTTGTTGTTCTGTCTCATTGCTGTGTTCTGTTATCTGGGGGAAGCTAAATTTGCCGTACTTTTCTCTTACTTTTCGTGATGTTGAGAAACGTCCCTCGATCCGCAGAACACCTGCTTGCCTGCAGCCATGAACGTTTCTGCTGTGACTGCTGCTCGTGCAACTGCCCGTTGCTCGAATGTGGGTTGGCGTCCTCGTGTCGCAGCCTTGAGCCCGCTGATCCTCCCCTCATCCCTTGGAGTTAGGGCAGGACGTTTCCCCCCAGTTTTATTGATGGGAAGCCAAGATCAAAACTTGCCTAAGGCGCATGGGCGTTCTTTACCAGGAGAAATAATTGAACTCAAGCCAGCACCCTGACTAACAGACTATATCCAGGCTTTCTTTTGGTAAGAGCCAGCTAACCAGTCAAGAAGACTGTCTGGGGTGAGACAGGACTCCTGTGTGCATCTCTCCTTCAGCAGCAGGCCAGGAGAACGCTGATGTACTCTGTTAGCTTTTCAATACAGCTTTTTTTTNTTTTTTTTTTTTTTTTTTTTTTTTTTTTGTGTGTGTGCGTTTGTGTGCCCTGCTCCTTGGCATGGTAAAGGCAGCTGCAGAGCCAGGAGGCTGTCATTGAGGAACTGGAGGACTTGAAGGAAACGTGAAGTCATTGGTGGAAAACTCCCATGTCTACTCAATGGGAGTGCTGACCCCTCTGCTGGTGGTACAAGAGCTTGGACTGAAGTCTGAAGTTGTGATGCCAAGTCATATTATCCATGCCAGCTATTGTAATTACTGCCTTTGGACCGGTTGCAGTAGCGCAAGAGATAGAAAAAACCCCAGCTCTATGTTCAGGGCAGATGTTCGCCCAGCTGCACGTTTGGTGTGCAACCATTTCTAAACTCCTGCATCTCCTGCACTCCTGCAGGCCCTCTGTTGGGCACGAGCATCTGAACAGAGGTGGCCCCGTCTTCTAGAGCTGCCTCTTGGTGAGGACCAAGTTGGGTAGGAGTGGGAATGATCGCTCGCTCGCTTGCTTCATTTGACTGATGCGGGTCCTTGTTTTATTGCTCTTGCTGGTATTGCTCAGGGAACTGTTTTGAAAGGTGGTGGGCAAGCTAACCTGTCGCTTTTACGCTCTTTATTCCATCAGGTAGTCTCATGTGGTTGCAAGAACTTGAAATCCAGCTCAGGTCTAGTCACTCTGCAGCAGAGAGGGAGCTCTGTTTATTTTAAGCTGTCAAAGGCTAATTGTTTCTTAAACAAAGCGTGAGTGAGGCCATTCTATAAATAAAATAAAAAAAGTGCACAACATCTCTCCAGGCAGGGAAGGTCTGTCACTTCAGCGGACCTTATTTTGAACCAGCTCAACAGATTTGTTTTGAGGTGGAGGTTTCTAAGCAAAGGCTGTTTCAAGCGTTTTAAAGTAGTTTTTGCTCACTTGCTAGTACAGAAATTTTCACATGCCCGGTTTCCCCAGGAAACCTAAAGGCAAGAGAAAGGTGCAGCTGAGCTATTTCAGATCAAGCATAGGGTCAGGTTAATACCTACTGGAACCTGAGCGTGGACAACTTCTTCTGGTGCAGAGAGGTACCCTCTCCTCTACCATTAGCCAGAGGTGCCCTTCTCCACTGGGGATCCGCAGCCTGGGACATCCTCCTGGAGATGGAGGTGCTTATGCCCTTTCTTCCAAAAACTGAGTACAACCACTCTCTTTTAAAATATGGATACAGTAGGAAGTATTCAGAGTGGTGCTGCCTCGCTTCCTAGATTAGGAGATTCTCCTTGTTCAGGAGACGGGCTATCCGTGTCCCCTGGGCCCCGTGTCCGGGCGAGTGTGCTGAGTGGTGCTAGGTGGAGGCAGAGGTGCCTCTCCACATCTCCCTCTGCAGAAAGGGTTCGAGAGTCCCTGGAATATCGAGATACTGGGAACAGCAGGTTGGGCCACTTCTGTGAGCTGGGAGAAACTTGTGCTCCTGTCTTTGGCTCGGAACTGGTTTTTTTTTTTTTTTTACTTACTTACTATAAACAGCTGTTGGCTGTTAGCGTGAGGGCTCTGCTTTCAGATTTGATCCCGCTTAGTCAGAAGAGGAAACTGAACCTCTCTTCCGCATCTGGGGTTAGCGCTGTCGTGTGGGATGGGGGCAGGGGGAGGGAAGTCAGGCAGCGCTGCTCCGAATTCTTCCTCCTGCATCTGTATTTTAAGAGGGCAGTAGTTGTCTGTTGTGGGAAGAAAGGGCGTAACCACCTATCTCCAGGAGGATGATCCAGGCTGTGCATCCCAAGTGGAGAAGGGCACCCCTGGGTAGTGGTACCGAGAGGGTTTTAGGGCTCGGCGTTCTCCATCAGCTACTGCAGGTCTTTGCATGCTTGAGGTACTGAGGCTCCAAGCAAACCCCTGCCTTTTTTTTTCTGTTTGGCTTTGGGTTTATTCTGGGTTTGGATGCTTCTCTGAGGTGCTGGTGATGTGTAATCTGGCTTTTATGATCTCTGTGAGCTTCCCCCACCTCCCCTCTGTTTTTAAAAAGAAGAAAGCTTTTGAGTGTATAAACTGACAGTCTTGCAATTTAGTACAGTTAGGGAGATGTTTGGGAAAAAAAACTTATATCTGTGGGTATTTTTCTGCCGTTTCAAGATGTGTTCGGTACTGGCTTATTGGACTGTGCTAATAATAGCTTTTTCCCCCGCTAATTTTCTTCTTAGTGTATTTTAGCTTCTGCACAGTTTGAGGGTTTAGGTTGCCGCAGGAGGTATGTGGCAGAGCCGGGCAATGAATCCAGGTGTCTTAAATTGTCCTAGACCAGTGTCTGAACCTTGAGAGCACCTTCCCCAATATTTTGGCAGCAAATGTTGGCAATGACGCATGCTGGGAATTAGAGCTACTGTTAATCACCGCGCGGTACAGGGAGGGGGCGGGAAAAGTATTCTCGATTGGAGAGGTGGGGAAAAAAGTAAGTAACGGCAACAGCCAGCATCAGCTGTTGGAAAGTTTGACGATGGGCCTGTTAGTCACCGTCAGTAGCTGCATTCCTGTCTCACCTCTGTAAATGTGCTTCTGTGCCGTAGCAGTGAGAAACTTCATGGAACATAATTAATGGAGCATGCAGCAGGAGCTGCCTGCTAGGTAATATATGGCTGTGGATGACGAGGTGCGCCGAGACTGATTTCTAATTAGCAACAGAAAGTGTGCTGTAGAGTATTCGGACTCGTTTTCTTGAGTTTAATGGTGATTTGTCCTGAACAACTCGTCTTAATTTGTGGAAGCGCTTGCCAGAACTTTCTTATTTGAAATGAGTATCAGTTTTATTCAGGCTCCTTCGCTGGGTTTTTGTGCATTAGTTGGGTTATTGAAGTTGAACTTAACACACAGGCTGAGTCAGTCCTACTTTGTGAAGAGGCAAGATTAAGTAGAAAGTGCTTATGTAACAACATAAATCAAAGTATTCCAAATACAACGAAGGCTGAAATGTATCATCTATGTAGCCTCAGGAATGGTGCTAAGAGCAGATGTTGAAAATCATGATGAAAATACTACACCAATGTAGTATTTTCATCTGTGCTTTTTTTATTTTACCCTTCTCTCCTACTGTCTGAAAATGTAAGCGATGGTTAAGAAACAGAGTGTATGTCCTTTAGTTAATAGCAAATTTTTCTTTCTTGTGCCAGCTGACAAAACGTTGTTAGTCAGGAAAGAATAAAAAGCCTGAAGAAAGTGAGAACGGCTTAACTAGAATTGTTTATAACTTAATTCAGATACATATACAATCAAATAATACCTAGAAGAGGGAAGGTGAATTTCAACTTTCATGTGGGCAAAAGTATTTGCATGTTTTATTACCTAGGTACTTTATCCACTGGACTGATAGTACCAATGAGATTTGACAGTTTTGATTGTGTGTTTCTTTTTTGGTTTTTTTAAAAATCCTGTGTAGGATTAGCGTTTTCAGAAATATATTCTCTTGGTTGTC
Source organism: Chionis minor (assembly GCA_013398295.1). Taxonomy (NCBI): domain Eukaryota; kingdom Metazoa; phylum Chordata; class Aves; order Charadriiformes; family Chionidae; genus Chionis; species Chionis minor. Next base: position 338,901 of record VZSF01002862.1, on the reverse strand, counting down.
TTCCTAATGCAAAAGCACTGGTCTGAATTCTGCAGCTACTTTGAATGCACACTAATGTAGCTGGGAACATAATTTGACCCATCCATCATGTGACATTTTTCAGCTATATGGTGTATTTCTTTTCTCTGATAACTTTCTTGAGCATAAGCTATTTTATACGCATTATTAAATACCTTCATTGACCTTACAATAAATGCCACATAAGCAGAGATGTAGACATATAAATACAACTCTGCATCTTGCATACCTCGCTATTCAATGCATATATCAAAGCTTATATCCTCTGTAATTATCCACTCACATTAGCAATTAGGCACCGCTCCAGCTTTGCCATTTATAACAAACTTATTTTGATGCTCGTTTCAAATATTCTAACAACAGTGCCGTCTTTAAATAAACAATGAGACAAAGCATTCCACAAAGCACCCTTATGGGAATGCAGCAGGTAATGAGCCCCGGAGGGGGTTTGTTTGTTTCAGAAGTTTTACTCGCACACAGAGCACAGCTTGGGTGTGAAGGAATGTAGGATTAGACTTAATTAGGGTATTATGATTTATGAGACTGTACGCTAAAATGTAATATCCTTGGTTCAGAGAGCTCATTGTCAAACAGAAGCGGAGAGAAAATTGGGGTTAGGGAAAGAACAGATTGATGTAATCTGAAAGTGAGTTTACCTCTAAGCTGTGTGGTAGCAATGGAAATAAGAGCAGACTTGAATTTTGAATTGAGGTTAGTGGTGTGGCTATGACAACTTCTGTAGTTCTCAGCTGGGCTATGGGTAGTGGGGGGAGTACTCAGTAAGGAGAGGGGAGGTTGTTTAACTTGCATGACTTCAAGTAGGATTTAACTGCCTTTTACATAAAGAGAATTAACTAAGCAATCTGCATTCGGTTCTCGGTCTCGCTAGAAATCAAGGTTATGCTGTATCTTGAAAGTGCCACGGGGGAAAGAGTCGGGTCAATCTTTGGCTTCCCCAGCGTGGAATGTTATCTCCAAAGAAGCACGTGAACCTTTGCTCAGCCGAGTGTGTTTTACGGCGCGGCCAGGCGTTTGCAACCCACGGAGCAGTCGGCTGCTGGTGGTGCTGCTTGGCTGGAGCGTGAGCCTGTTGGTCGGGCGACAGCAGAGAGCCGTGTCCTCTGCGTGCGTCGGTAACGCACTCGCAAGTCTGGTTTCTGCTCGCTGTGAAAGGTCTGTTGCTTCTTGGACGAAAGGGAGACTGGTGAAGTTCATGTGACTTCGATATACTTGATCCAGAGATATTTATGGAAAAAAAGCAGGAAGGAAAATGAATTATAGTTCGGGATTTTACTTTTTTCCTTGTCTGTGTTGTGTTTTGTCAGTTATTCAGACATGCGTATTTTAATTGTGTTAAGGACATAAACCCCCGCGTGACTGCTGCTTTTAAACCTTTGTTATTTGTAAATCTGATTCCATCTGATTAATTGAATCAGCAGTTCCATCTCTGTGTAGATGTGCCGATGCTTCCTGACATAGGTCCTGTTTCGGCTGTTTATACTGATGCTGAACCTTGGCTTGTTAGACCCAAAGTAGATGTCGGTGGCTGAACCTTTTTGTGTGGAAAGTTTCAAGTAAAACAGCTTTTCTGAGAACAGGGTAAGCAAAAATGCATCGGTTATCCCTGTTTTGAAGAATGGGATCTCGCAGCTGTGCGTCAAGAACCTGCCTGCGCTGCAGCGCCATCTCCAGACCCAGTTCTCCAGCATGGAGGGCTTGTTCTTCTCTGCCCCTTTGGGAATCTGGCCAGGTTTTGACAGCAGTGAGTTGAGGAAGGGTTTCATTCCAACGCTTAGGACCGTGGGGGCTGTCTTGGTGTACCTGCCCCTTGCTGGAGGGCAGCGGGTATTCCCTGGCAGGGGCAGCTTCTCCTCCCTGCTGGTACTGGCCACCAAGGGATCCCAGCCTGACCTGCAGCTGTGTGGGAGGTGCATCCCAGTTCCCAGGATTTCCAGCTTCCCTTCCTGGGGGCATAGGAGAGCCTCCGTTGTCCAACTGTGTCCCGGTTTGAGGTAAAACAGAACCAATTTTCTGTTCAGTAATTTTGCTTTTCAGCTAGGCTGCTTCTAACTCCTGAAATTAACAGCATGTTGTGCAGAAACTGTTGGCTCTCAGAGAGATAAGCCCCGTGTTTATAGTTGATGCCAAGGCATGGGCTGCAGAGAGGCTCTTGCTTACACTTATTGCTAGAATACCCAAGGGCAGCCAACTTTGTTACATGCCCCGTTGGAGGGTCGGAAGCAGAAGAGTGTAGAGGGATCATACCTGTGGGGAGGAGTGGGCAGGACAGGTGACCCAAAACTGACCAACAGGGTATTCCATCCCATCTGCATCATGCTAAGTATAAAAGCTGAGGGATTAAAGGGTCAGCCCTCTTTCTGCAATGGCCAACATCTGAGAAGGACTCTGTTCATCTGCCTTTGATCCCGATCCTGAATCCAGATCTGGAATCCAGTTCCCATCCATCACTGATTGTAGTCTGGGACTTCCTCAGTGCCTGCTGGTGACATGATCATGGTCCTGGGATCTTGGTATGATTTTGTATGTATTTCATAATTTTCTTTTTATTATTATTAGTATTTCATTAAAGTAGTTTAGTTCCTTCTAAACTTACAAGACTCTCTCTCCTGCCTGTATTTGAAGGGAGGTAGGGGAAAGCATCTGTGATTCTGGTCCAAACCATGACAAGCTGCTTGGTGTTCCCTATCAATAGAGAAGTAAAAATAATTTCTGTTTTTACTACCTCAGTTCACTTCAAATATGAAAGAAATTCATGCCAGGACATTAGACTCTAGCAAGGTAATGGTTTTGATCACAAAATTGGAAACCGAGTTAAAAAAAGGAAAACAAAAGACAGGAAACACAGGCTTAAAATGTACTTGTTCATGTCTTCTATTAGGTATTGCCTGCGGTTTTGAGGGGCTGTTTTGGCTGTGGTAGCCAAAAGAGTGTGTCAGGAGTAGTCTTGTTGCTCTAATGCTGTTTTTCCAACTGTCTGTCTGTGCCTAAATCTGTCTTATGCTCATTTATTTGTTTGGGGGTTTTTTTTGATTGCTGTTGAATAGAAACAAAACACTGTCAAAGGCATATGATTTTAGAACAATTCTTACTTATTGCTTAGTAATAAAGGAAAGAAGATCCTATAGTGGGGACTGGGCTGGGCTCTTGTGCTCGTTTGCATTTTTTGGGTTGCTGTTGAATAGAAACAAAAGATTGTCCAAAGCATGTGATTTTAAAACAATTAGCATTTATTGCTTATATTATTATTGCTTATATCATTATTTAATAATAAAGGAAAGAGGACCCTAAAGTGGTGGCTGGGCTGGGCAGCCTGGGGTCGGTGGGAGCTCTCCTGCAGCGTACCTGAGAACCAGCCGCCCTTCCCAGAGCTCCTGCAGTGCTGGTTCTTCTGCTCAGGTTTACCTTTCGACTTAGCAAGTGAAGTGAATCGTCATTATAAACTTTGGGCAGATTTTGCAGACCACGTCTGTGAGTGCTTTTATTCTCCCCCACCTCCTGTTGCTCAGTAGCTTGCCTTCTGTGCTTCTAATTTTGGGGGTGTGTGTGTGTGTGTGTGTGTGTGTGTGTGTGAGTGGTGTGTCCTTTTGCCCTAGCAGAAACATTTTGGAGTTTGGCAACTTGAGATGCTGCCCATGCCAAAGGTGCCCCAACCCTTCCTTGGCTTCTCAGGTACATCACATCACCCGAGTGGGATTTTCCTTGCCGTTACTTCAGCGGGCTGATGAGAGACCACGGGGACTGCTAGATTGCAGAGCAGAAAACAAGAAGAGTGTCTCCCCCTTCCTTCCAGTGCTCCCACGCTGGCCCCTGGATGGTGCAGAGGGGAGATGGGTGCGGAGGGGTGTGCTGGTGGACGGAGGGTGAGGTTGTGGAGGAATCGGCAGAGCAAAGGGGGTGTGTGTGGAAAGAGGCACGTGTGGGTGGTGGGACAGCAAGTGACGTGCGTGGGCAGCATGGATGAGAAGGGGGAAGTAGGGCTGAAGAGGGACAGAAGATGGACAGTCGCCGAGAGGTCTGCAGTCCCCTGCTGACAGAAAATAGTTATGAAAGCTACTGGCAAACTGTCTTGTCTTTTCAAATTACTCCACACAGAAGAAAGCAGCCCGTCGGTGCCGCTGTTTACTTTGATGTTTCAACTGGTGGAGGTCTCTGCTGAGGCCGGTACGGTCTCAGGCAATTGAATAGTTGCTATTTCCCGCCTCCCCCTAGGGTTTTTGGTGTTGTTTAGGAAAATGCATAATGCATTCTCTTTTCCAAGAGAATGTCTGCGTTACGAAGTCAGTTCCTGAGAATCAAATAGCAGTTTTAAGATTGTCTATGGTACCTTATGCAATTCTTTGTGTAAAAGCACAACAGTCCTTACTGACGTGGTCCCGGACTGTTGTTTGCAGTGCATGGCTGACGTGCTAAGTGCATGCGATGTCCAATGCTTTTGTAACAACTAAGCTTATATATAATGAATTGTGGTACTCTGGTAATCTTCTTATATAATAAATTTTGGACAGTTTGTTTGAAATGCCCCTTTAGGTTGTTAGTGCCGCACGAGTGAGGGCACGGAGTTGAAACTTACAGGACATTGCTTGGCAGAAGAAGGCTAGAAAAGCATATACAAGTGTGGGTGTTGTCATTTGACACTATAAGTTAAGCTTACTGCAGGTCTTTTCTGTACAAAGGGTTTATATTAAAACAGTAATCAAGTTTTTGTTCTTTGGCCTCTGGCAGATAAAAATCAATGTCATTTAAAAAAAAATAATCAACAAACAAACCCTGAAACAAGGCTTCTTATATGAATCTCAAAATACAGAAACTTGTTATGATCCAATGCTTGGACGACTTATCTTGATTTTCTTTGAGAGGCTTGTTTGAATTTCAAACAAGCTTTTCCCCCCCCGACCCCTGCACTTGACATACACAAGTTAATGAGTGTTAGGAGAGGCAGCTGAAAGCAATGCAGTCACAGGGTTAGGAAAACCACTGCTTAAACTCAGGGTAAGCCCCAGTTTTGGTACCTACTGCCTGCAGTTAAAAGACAGCAACCCACTTCTTAGGGTTTTTCCCCTCTTTTTGGTGTAAATGTGTGCTGGTATTCCTGCATGCAGAGCAGAGGCAGGTCCAAGCGCAGGAGGCTCCGAGCCACCCAGCTGCCTGCCTGGCTCCGGAGGGTGCTCGGGATGAAAGCTTAGAGAAGCAGCAGCAGGCAGAAGCCACCGAAGCATCCCCAGCCACCCCTGCAGGACGTGTTTCATTTCACTGTGGGGAATTTTGCCCGGCTCCGGTGTGCGTCTGCATCCTGGTGCCTGTGAAATCTTGTGTAGCTGTATAACCTTGAGCGCTGTGATGTGGAAAATTTGTAAGTAGGTAGCTTTAGAGGGCAGCCAAGTTGGATGTGACAACTATCTTGCGATATCTGGCATTATTTGTAAATCCCAACTACCAGGGCTCTATGGATTTTGGATACCCTCGGCTTCCACGTAAGGAAAAGTGAGCTGCTCTCGCTCGTGGATGTGGGGGAAAGCTTGAAAATAGGTATGTTCACAAATGAAAGGTGTGTGAGGAGTGCCCTGACTTCAGAAGGAATTTTCTTCTGCTAAGTTTAAATCCAAACATGTGGTTTGCAGGTTGGGGGTTACAACTAATTAATGGCGTGTGTGTACTTGAGACTGGAAACGTGGTTTTTGTGTGACCTTGTTGATGTCATTTTAAAGTTAGCTGGGTTTGGATTTCTGACAGGCTTGCCAGTTGTTCCAAATAACTGAATCAGTAGTGCGCTTTGCTAAAATATTCTCAGTCACCTTTTAAAACTAGTCTATATTTCTTTCATTGTTCAGAAACAATAAATAAAGTGACAAAGACTGGATATCAGTTTTGAAAGCACTGAGAGCAGATCTTTGTACATTTGAGTGTTGAAAAATGTTGAAAGACATCACTAAGCGAGTTCCATTTTTCCAATCAAAGAACAAAAGTTTTAAGGCTACGTAGAAAGTTTAAAAAATATATAAATTCCTTCATTTAAAAAAAAAAAAAAGCAAACACAAAAACCACCAAAAAACCCCAAACAAACTGTGCCAAGTGAGAAAGGTTAGCTGCCTGGTAGTAGTATTTACTTTGATATTTTGGACAATTTCCGACTTGGGTTATTGCCTTTTGTTGTTTGCCTGTTGCCTTTAGACTCAGTTTCAGGCCAATGCACTGTCCTTTCCTCGCCATCTGCCGCTTGTGAGGGTGCCAGTCTGTAGGCTTCACACCAGTTCCAAATTGGGAAAAATAGGGCCTGGTGAGCTTGTTTCTTTACAGATTGCTGAAAAGTCAGGGTTAAATGAAGAGTTCTGTGGGATTTCATTGTTCTAAAATGAGGTTTTACATCAGGTTTTCTAATGTAAAAAATCAGGCAGGGCAAGGTCTATAATGTTTCTCAGGTTGAAGACAGAACTTAGGAAGTCATGCTTTAAGGTTGAACAGGTTTCATAAGTGAGGAACGAATTGATATAATAAATATTTTGGATTTTAGTGTTGCTGTAACACCAGTAAAGTTGAATACTTCAGCAAATACCAGAAGTTTGAGGTTTGAGTAAGATAGTCAAGTATCTTTGTAGGTATCCTTTCATATCATTGCTGTCATTGTAGCATGTTATTTATAGACAGCATAAGAGTATTAGAACACAGGAAAAAAAATGTCCTTGCCTTTGAAAGATAAAAGTACAAAATAACATAAGAAAAATTAGTGGATATTGTGTTGGTTGGTTGTTGGTGAGGAGGCAATAATTTATTTGTGTCACGCTGTAGTTCAGTTTGTTACATAATATATATTATTTTATTCTGAAAAAGTAACAAAATAGCTGCAAAGATTCATGACATTATTTCTTGTATGGGTGGTCTGAGTCGTAGGTCCTACCCCTGCAAATTTGTAGACTTAGAAACTGCAAATGTTGTGAGGCAAGTTTTAAAAAAAACCTGTTGAAGAGCATCCAAGTTAAGATTTCTACTTCCGTGGCTAGATTTTCAGGAATACTAATAGACAGATTAGGATTTGGTCACAAACCTGTTCAGAGGCAGGGATCTTCAGAGAGGGCACCGCTGTGGACCCTGGGCAGCTGGAGGATTTGGGTTAGAGGTATGCTCAGTTTTTGTTAGCAATGGCTTCTCTTGCAAAAACAAAACAAGGTCAGGACTTGGCAGGCAGTAAGTCCTGTCTGTATTAACTTTTGTAGCTGAACAGGTTTTTCTGCCACTGAATGTGAGGACCAATTACTGGTTTGGTTCCTCCCTCCCCCCAACCCCCCCCTCACCCTCTGCTATGTAATATCTAGGATATAGTAAAACCATTAATTGTAAAGTTCTGCTATATTTCCTCATTTGAAGCAATACTGTGCATTGGAGTCAAACTGTCAGTCCGCGGGACCGTTTCATCTGGTCCATTTCCTTTCTGTGGAAGACTAAGCTGTCTATTGTGATTAGGCTGCTCTTAATAGAATCCTTTTACTTGAGTAAAGCTGGAAGTGGGGCAATGCTGGTTTGAGTTTTCAACCATGGATCTAAACTATATTTAAAGGGAATTACTGTAAGAAGGGGTGGTACACAAGCAGAGGAGTAACTTGCACAAGGTTGTTAACAAATTGTGGAATATAATCAAAGTCTCCAAGTTCTGGGTCAGTGCTTTTTTTATAAATGTTGATCTAGTAAGATGTTCAGTGCTAAGTTGCATAAATTGTTTTGTCTCATGGTAAGCCTTGGGAGTAAGCCAGCTGTGACAAAACTAGTTAGTTTAATAAACTTTCCATGTGTCAAACATGTTTTTTAACTATATATCTAAAGATGCAGAATGAGCTTTATCATTGCAAGAAAAAAAAAAAAACATGCTGAAAAGAGTTTTACACTTGCTGGTGTTATTGTCATGCTCATACGTTGGATGGAAGCTCATTGACACTGGTAAGTATAATTACTGTTCTTCGTTTGTAATGGAGGTGCCAGATAAAATCCTTTGTCTTTTCTGCGACCAGATAGCTGAAGCAATAGAAATCACCACCCAAAGCTCATACGCTTGGTAAAGCCTGAGTAAAAGCTGAGCCCAAGAGGCTTCTTAGAAAGAAATTCAGCATCGACAGGGCAAGCTATGGAGGCCAAAGTGAGTAGAAATACAGAGAACGTAGGACAAAACTCAGTCATAGGCAGAGAAAACCTGCTACGTTAACCCAAGGAAAATAAAAATGATAGTGTACTGCTAAGCACTGCTCTCTCTGAAAACTGTAATCAAAGAAACTCCTGCTGTTTGGTTTCTCCTGTGTCCATGAAAACAGGAATTTATAAATTCTTTCTGAATAAATGATCAAGAAATTACCTGACACCATCTCAAACTTCTCTTTATAGTGGAAACAACCTTTAAGTCTCCATAACTGACATCATCACTTGTGGCTAACGATAACCTGGTATCACGAGATGGATCCTACTTCCAAAATGGAAATTTGTGACTGGTGTTTTCTGTTCTTGTCTCAAAAGAGAGCAGAGATAATGGATGTGATTTCTAATACAAGAACTGGAAGCCTTGCAGATAGAATTAAAGCAAGAATAAAAATGCCATCTGAAAAAAAGAACAGAGTGCATCAGAAGGAATCAAAACAAAGAAGTTTCCTGGTGAATGCTTTGAATGCTGATTTGTAGGTGAAAGTGAAACTTTTTATGGGCAGCAATTAAAAGCTGTCTGGACAAGTTTGGGAAATGTGCAGGTGTTATACCCAAACAGCAAGGTGGGTCAATGGGATGGTCAAAAATGTATTTGCTGTGGTTCTGATCTGGTTTTCCACAAAATATAGATGAGGAAAGCTTGAGATTGCTTAGAATTTAAGCCTCAGCAAAGACTTGACTTTAGAAATGATCTTGCAGATCATTTCTGGTTAACATAATAATCAGTTACCCAAGTGTGGAAACCTGGGTATGAGAAGACAAAGGGAAGCTTAGGAGGTGATGAAGCACGATAAAATTTTTGAACTACCTGGGGAGAACTCCTGTCGGCGCTTAGAATTTCAGGCAGTTTCATCATAATTTATCAAAGAAGGAAGTACGCAGTCAGGACAGATCATACTGAGGCATCTTGTAGATAGCTTCCCATGTGGTTGTAGGAATTAATAGGGCTGTGTTTTCACTGATCTAGGCGTTCACAGATCTAGGAGCAGCAGGGTGACCTTGGTGCCTCACCGGAATGAACTCTCTGGAGACTGGTTGCAGATATTGCCTTAGGCAGAAGATCAAAGGATTATTTGAGGGAATGACTGCTGAAAAAGACATCATTTTTTCTTTCCTTCCCATAACTTGCAAAACGTCCTGAATAAGATTCAGAACCTCCTGAATCATCCACTTGAAGAATGTATTTTTCCTGGAATGGACTTCAGAGCAGCCAAAAGGTTTCCCAGGAGTGCATTTTGGGAGATAATTGGCTCTTGCAATCATCTTAAAGTGTAGCATCCCCCTCAGAGTGGCAAGATTAAGGTTTTCTGGTCACATCATGCAGGCTTGGAGTTTAGAGACGGGATAGAACACAGGAAGTTCTGTTCATTCAGAAATTGTATCATGACTTTGAAACTGCTGAAATTGGGGGGGGCTGCAAGAGTGATAGCTGATTTGAAAAAAGTGTGATTTGATGAAGTGTTAGCAGGATGTGGAAAATGATGCAGGAAATGTGATGTTTGCAAGATAGATAAGAGAGAGAGCCCCAGTGCAACAGTATCTTGTGGGGGCATCAATGGTTGCTGAAGAACTTATTTTTTTTCTGCCAGAGAATTGATACTTATGGCTGTGCATTGCCATAATCATGACTTATTTCACAAAGTCGCCTGGTGCTTGTGAAGTCATGCACCAAAGGGAATAGAAGAGACTTTGCAGAATGATTTTTTGTAGATTTAGAGTCAAATGTAAGCCATTTATGGATCAAAGGAAAATTTTAAATTCAAAGTACTTTGCTAAGTCTTTGAGACTGCAGGCTTCCATAAAAGTTGTACTATCTTGGTGTGCCTCCAGTCTGACAGGTGTGGTAGAAAGGATCATTATGGACTCATACCTTCAATTGCCTTATCTTACAGACTCAAGGAAATTAGGGCACTCTACCCATTGCCTTTGAGGGACTTAAAACGGGAGTGTATGAGAATATGAATTATACTGCAGAAGTTATTTTCTTTCAATATTAAGCAATTCTCTTTATTATAAAGAAATTTTGGGACGATGCGGACTGTGCAGAAGATCAAACACTAGACTGGAAAAGCTCGTTCAAGCCTGTTCAGTAACATGAACATCTCTTGGACACATTTTTACAGGAAAGTGTATGGAGTCCAGGGACTGACTGGATGTGAATGAGACATAACGAATCAAGGAGAATTCAGTCTCAATTGCACTTTGTGCCTCCTTTTTTAATGTAGTTGAGGTACATGTGTTACAGTAGTTTAGCTTGTAGTGACAAGTGCATGGACTAAAGAGACCCAGTTCACGTCCGGATTAAAGAATGAAGATTTCCAGCAAGCTGGAGTGAAAGAGTGTTTCCAGTAGCTGCTTTTCATCTATTATCTTGATTTAGCAGAAGTCATACAAGAACTAGAGGCATTTTGTCCCTTTAGCCCAAAAGGACTGAAAATAGCTTGTAATCTTTTCTTTACAGTCAATTCAGTCCTCTGAGGATACCGAAGATACTGTATTCCTAGACTTGCTTGATTGGTGAAGTGTCTTCAAGTATCTTCAGATACTGTCAGAGCAGTCTCTGTGCCTTGGCTGCGGGTGTCCATGTTGGTGGATGATGTTACCTGTTGAAGGAGTTTTGGAATTTCTGTGTTCTGGCTGTTTTTGCTCAAGAACAGGATGTTTTTATGTGATGGCAGTTTGAAGGATCCGATCTGAGTGCTTGTTTTCCAAGGATTGATGAAGATGCATTATTTCCACTAAAAAAACAAACACAGTTCTTTCTCCCTGACTTTTGCAGCCAGAAGGAATATGGATTTGCTTTGTAAGCTGGACCTTAAATACCTTCCATGAGTTTTGGGTCCTTCTCCATATAAAATGGGACTGAATTCTTCTGAGCGAAATGAGGTAGTTTATTTAGTCTAGTTAAAGAGGAGAAGAGGGAGAATGGTTTTTGTATGCATTCAGTGAAGTATGTTGGTAGCTTGCTCTGTGTGGTGTTTGGTCCTGGGCTCTGAGCTATGCGGCCTGCGGTGGTTCACTATGGTGCCCCATTTCCAGGATTTCATCTACTGTGTCAGTTGTGGAGGAACAAGAAGCTCATTTTTACCCCGTTACTGAGCTCCGGCATCCTGAAAGAGCAGTTCGTGCTGGCAGTTGCATGCTTCAGAGTGTATTTTGTGCTAGTGACACGGCTTCTGCCAAAGCGCTTGCAGTTTGTGTGGTTGTTGGGAGGATGTTGAAGGGAAAATTTGAGCAGTAGGGGGTCCACACAACCCAAACAGTAGTTAACAAGTGATTATCTGTTATCACGGAAGAGTTTCTCTTACTGTGCACAGTTTCTGCTTCTAGGGTAGTTTGAAAAATTAAGACAGTCTGAGTCTCAGGATGCCAACGAGCTTTTGTTTCCCCTTAGTTTGCAGGAAGGAGGAGATGCTCTGGTCTTTGCCCACATCAGGGATTTATCTCAGGAGGCTGATGACTCCTCCAGTACCCCGTCCCCTAAATTGAAGGTAGGCTCTTTCGGGCTAGACAGTGCATGTGAAAGGACCGAGGATTGCCTGGAAGATGCTGACATGTTCTTTATGATGCTATAGATGTAAATGAGATCCTTTCTGTAAACGCTGAACTCGGAGGCAGGGAATGAACAGGACTTCAGCACTGCCCCAGCTGGCTAGTGGCTCTGTCTTCTGGAGGTGGTGGATTTTCTTTTTGGAGGCTGGTGTTTCCACATTAAACTGGCACCTGAGTGGCCGGATGAATTTCTGTGTGTCTGGATTTCCGAATCCATATTAGCCCTAACGCGGAGGCAACTGCTTTCAAATGGGTCTTGGCCAGAGAGGATGGCTGGGGAGCCCTGGGAAGTCTTGTCTGACTTCTGCCACCTTCGCTACCCTGTGTTGAGAGGAGGGGGAGTGGAATATTTGTGCCATCCCTTGCACGTGGTGAATTGAGCGCTTGCCAGTCAGGTGTTTTCTGGGCGCTGTGTTGCCATAGTTAAGTCAGCAGAGAATCTGATCCAAATGCCAGTCGAAAGTCTGCTCGACAGCTATGACAAGATCTGTACAAAGTTAGTTGGCAGGAACTTAAGTGCAGCTTTGGTGAGTATAAGTGCTGTGATACTTTTTTTTTCTAATTTCAGAATGACAAGTTAGATACAAACACTTCTTTTGTATAAACACAGAACTTTGTATACAAACAAATAGCTATTTTTGGTGCTCATTTCCTAGACAAAGCTTAAGCTTGAAAGATAAAAATAAACAAAAATATGTTCTAAAAACCTCTTCAGATTGAGGATTATAAAAAACAAAGAACAAAGGCTCAAGCTCACTTCCAACTCACATAATTGCTAACACAAAGCTGCAGACCAACCCGATGAACTGCACATTGTGAGGTGCAGGAACAATTTGTACTCCTTTTAAGTTGCCAGAGTAGCAAGCGGCAACATAACGTGCAGTGGAAAAAATCCTTGTCTCCGCTTTCCATTTTTCTAAGAAAGATTATCCATTTAGCTTTAACCAATATCTGTTTATATCTTAATGGATCACAGGAGAGCAGTTAACTTCTGGTGTCTTATTTAGGGCACTATACTGAGGGAAGAATTTATATGTGAGTAAACTGTGGTAGCGGGGACAATCATGCCTTTTGACGTGGTGAATAGTTTTTCAAGCCACTGGGGCTGCGTGATATACATTTACTCTGCAAGCTGTTTTTTGTCAGTGGCTGCACATCACTGTTCACCATCAAAACTGTTTATGTGAGTGCTTCTTAGCTCTCTCTAAGCAGTATGAGTTCATATACTCAAACAATTTAGTAGATGATTTGTGGTAATGGAGTTGACTGTTGCTTAGAGACAGTCAGGCTCTGAAAGGTTGTAACATGAAATGAATGAACTAGCCCAATGTTTACTTTTGCTCTTTCCTGCATTTGGGTCGACTTAGTCCTTTTGTTGAATATTGTGATCTATGAATCTATCACTCAAGTGTTAGACATTGCCTAAACCAATACTGTTTTATTTCCATGTGTCAAATTAAATAGAGAGTTCTGCACCAGAGAGCTACTTGGGGCAAGGCTGGCAGCTACGATTTCCAGTCAGAGAAAAAAACTACAGAACAGCATGTCTGTTTTAGCAGGAGGCCAGACCTTCTGCCACTTGGGTTGAAGCATCTCAATGTCCTCTTAAACGGAAGTGTTAATCAAAATATAGCAGACTAATTGTTTATGTGAGGGGATGAGATTATCCCAGACAATGTGGTGCTGTTTGACTTGGAGAAAGAACTTTGTAACCATGCACAAAGCTGCACCACAGAGATAGTCGATTGGCTTTTTGATTAGGTAATAAAATCTGGAAAGGTGATAAAAACGGAGCTGATTTTTGGGTGGGGTGCTGTACTATCTTTTCAGATCAGCTTACAGCTGAGCTGTATTATTTACTGTGTGCAAATGAATAAGGAATCATAGCTAAGGCAGTGAGCAGGTTTTTAATCTTAATGTGCCAGGCAGTGGGTTAACTTCTTGTGATAACGGGTAGAGCCGTCCAAGAGGGTTGAGGAGCGATAAGGAAAAGGTTAGAATAGTTTTACTCCGCTGAATATCATTACACAATGTTAGATTGAGCTTAGCAGGACTTTTAAAATGGGGCTTGTGTACACCAATTAGTTTGTTTAATTTGAAATTAGATGTGAACTTTGGTATGTGCTTTTTGTGTTTAAGTTCCCCTTTCAGGGAGACTGTCCAGTAGCAGGAGGGCAGCCTTGCTGCTACAGTCAACGACACTGTGGGAGCTGGGGCAGCATGGATATAAACCTCAGGATCTCAGGGTTGCCTGTAACTGCATTTAAGAGCCTACACTGACACAAAGAGATGGAATACACAAAGTATCCTGAAAAGTGAAATGTGTTCTTCCTGGGAAGGGCTACTAAAATGTATCCCACTGACTTGTTTTTTTCCATTAAAAAAATAAAAAAAGAGTAGCCTGAGAGAGTTGACATTGCCAAAACCAGAAACAGGTAGTTTTCTATTGCATGCCTCCCTGGTTGCCACCACAGTGGTTGAGAATTGGTCACGCAGGAGTAAGTAATGATGACTACTTACTCCATCACCCACTGCGCTCTTGCCTTACTCTAGTTCCTTGTGGTAGCTGCTTGTTCTTCTTCAAAACAGGTTCTTTCTTTTCTCCTGTCACCCCTCAAGTTGTTTCCCTCCCCACCCCCATTCACTCCAGCAGGTGCAGGACTCCTGCCACCTCGTGCTTCTCCTCTTCCTGAGGCTTTGGAGCTCCGTCAGTGTGCCCGTCCCACTGCTCGCCTGTCTCATGTCTCGGATTCTGCCCCTTCCCCACCCAGCTGTTGGCTGAGGTGTTGGGTACCCGTGGTTGTGGGAAATGGCTTGCTGTACCAGGGCAAGCTAAAAAAAACCCCGTCGGTTCCTCGCAAGTTGCAGTCAGGGCTCTGCTCTGGGTGCAGAGGAGCTGACCTTGAGGTCCTCCTGCCAGCCAGCGCTCAGCAGCCAACTTGCCCAGCGTTGTGACGGGTGCCAGTGGTGAATGGAGAAGGGGAAATGGCTTTTTGGTTTGGTGTGGTTTCCCTCCCCCTCCTCTCCATGTATACAATGAAAGGAAGCACTGTAATAAACCGCGTGAGGTAAAAAAGCTTTCCTGGCACATTACCTTGTAACACTTCTTCATCCTGTTTCTACGCTCCCAGTCCCGCTCGGGCTGGTGCTGGCTGTGGGGAGGGTCACGTCCAGTGCCCGGCCCACTAATAGCCATCTTTGGCCCCTGCTGGCCCCTGGGGCTCAGCCTTCCTTGGGCAGAGTGGCCAGGGAGCCCTGGCTCGCTGCCGGCAAGGGGCTGCCGAGGTGACGCTGTAGGCTGTGGTGGCTGCGGTGGGGGTGAAGCATGGTGGAGGGGTTTCGCTTTCTCCACTGGCGTAGAGTGGGGGGAGCTGTCTGAAAGCCTGGCTTTGTCCTGTTGAGGGGAAGAATGACACCTTTCCCTTTGATTTGGGCAAAAGAAGGGAAGGTCTTGCTTACCTTTATCACGCTGGAGCCGACATAGAGCAGCGCCGCTTCATTCCTGACGTAGGAAAAGGAATAATAAAGTGTCCAGAAGTTAAGTAAAAGACAAGGGGGGTGGGAGGGTGGAGAGAGGAAATACTTGGAGATGTCTGCAGTGCTTCCTGTTTGCTTCTGAAAATTATGAGTCAGATCCCCCGCAAACAGGAGAGAGGTGTTTGAAAAGTCGTGAGATTTTAAAAAAAGTAATCATGCATGGATTCGTTCTCTTGGTCTTCTGGTTTTTGAGCTTTTAGAGGTGGAGGCCATTGTTCACATTTCTCTAGGCACTTCTGAGAGCAAGGAACACAAGCTCTTTTCCTCTTCAGTGAAAGCAGAGGGTTTTTTTTTTTTAATAAGTATTCACACAGCATCAGGACCAATAGGAAAAATACCAAGTAGCACAAGATTTGGAATGAAATGTGTGATGCCATCTCAGTTCTTCTAGAGTTGATTGCTTTGACTTGAAAAGCTTTTGCAACGTGAGTTGGTTGTAACCCTCAAGCTGATTTGCCTTTGCTTTATGAGATCCAAGGTTTGGCACAGGAGGGAGAAAGTGCGTTGTGTGTGCCTGGATCGTGCTTGAGAGTAACAGTGCTTTCTACTCACTGGCCCAGAAGGAGAAACCATGCTCCTTTTCCCCAGGTAAAGCGTAGTTTACGTCTTTAAAACCTACGGATTTTGTGGGATTGTAACATGAGTGTTAATAAGTGTGCGTATGGCAGTGCTGCACTTAAAAGGAAAAATGAAGTGGATGCCATTCTTCCACTTACCGTATCACTGAAGTGCAGGGTTTTCTAGAAGACATGATTTCTTTGTTTCTCTGCCAGTTAATTCCCGGTAAGCGTATGTAAGTGATAAAGGACTCAGGCTCTCCAAATAGAAAGCAATTATTTGCAGGCGTTTTTTCCTCTGTTATGGTGTCAGGATAAACTGTACGAGGAGACCTGGAAAGCATTTCCTTCATCCGAAAAGAATGCTGCAGAACTGGAGGGCCTGAACGCAAAACACCAAACTCATTTCTTTGTAACAGGGCTTGTTGTTAAGACACACCTTAGCAGGTGATATAACATTTGGGCAAGTGACAGCACCGCCTGAGAGTCAGCGCTCTCCGGTGTTCAAGCAGAGTTGCTCTGATATTTATGTCGTGATTACAAACCCCAACTTATCCCTGTGCAGTGTAATGTTGTCAGTGCTGAGAGCGCAGGTGGTCAAGGGTGAGACCATTTTGAAAAAAAACTTTCTGCTACGTCTGTATTAATAAGCAAACACATGCTCACGTGTGCTCTGGGGTACTGGGAGGAGGCGATGATCTGTACTGGCAAACTGCTGAGAGTGTTTCCTGGTGTGATTTTGGCCCTAATGCTGTCCGCAGACCCTGTGCATGCACGGGGCCGGAGAGTTCCTGGAAGTTCCTGAGAGTTTTTCCTGGTGTGATTTTGGCACTAATGCCGTCCCCAGACCTTGTGCAGGGATGGGGCCGGAGGATTCCTGGAAGCTCCTCCTGGAGCATGCAGCCACCCTGGCTTGAACGCTGAGGTCTGCTGAGGGCAGGCATGGGGTTTTCCACACTGCTTGGCCTCAGACCCTGGGAGCCTTCTCGGACATGTTAAATTTGCTGTTTGTGAGTATAACCTCCCTTATTAAAGGGAGGGGACCCCAGCCTGTTAAAACCAGAGGGGACGCCAGCCTGCATTGGGGTCAATTTGAGAAAGGTCTGAAGCAGTTTTGAGATTTGAACCTGCTTATTACGGCATTATGGCACTTTTCCCTTTTTAAAATGCTATTTATGAGAGATTCACACAAGTGGCACAGCAAGGCATTGGCTCTTTTTCCACCTTTCCCTTCACACCGGTAGACCTGCATGGAAGCTACTATTTTGCATCGTGTTGTGGCTGCTGTTTCTTGGCTCTCCTGCTTCCCAATTCCTTCCTTTCCTGTGGAAGGAGTGTTTCCGAGCGTTTCCTCTCCAGGTTGCTTGTGGGCGCTGGTACGTGTAACTCTCTTAAGCGAGCGTGTACAGGTTGGCTGTAGGTGTGGCAAAAAGCTCCGAGAGCTGCTCCCAGCTACTGGGAAAGCAGCTCTGAGAGAATCTGGAACAGCTCCCAAAATGATCTGTCCCGGTAGGAAACTGGCTCTGCGTAGTTTAAAAACAAGTAAATAGTGTGTCACTGTAATTTTTCAGCTGTTTTTTTGTGTTCGTAAGATGTTTTTTTAACTTGCTGCAGAAGAAACAGAAAAGCAAAGAGAATATGCAAAAATACCTGGCCCAGCTGCAAAACTTTATAAACGTTTATCATTGCAAAATGAATATAAAATATATATAAAAAAAAAATCTTTTGTTGAGAGAATTGTAACGTGTGTTGATGTGAAGTGCTCTCTTATCCTTTAATAACTGTGCATAATTCTCATTACTGTCAGTGAGAGCTGGACACATATCAAAGGGTGAGCAGACCTCGTTCGGTGGATTTCTGCAAACCAAGTCGTTGTCCCTGGAGGCAGAAGTAAACACTGAAACCAGCAGCAGGATTTTTTGGGAGCTGAATTGCATGTTGGGTATGAGCTTGGTGGTGGTGGTGACGCTGTTAAAACTGAGAGCTGCCTCCATTTATCTGAAAGCCAAACCAAGCAGTGCCGTACTTCCCGAGCGCTGCCTCGGCAAGAAGGTGGCTGGGGAACGTTCACATTCCTGGTGTAAAGCCCAGGTTTGTCCCTGGTGCCAGGGCACAGCTTGCCACATGGAAGGGGGATGCGGCTGGTGGGGGCTCAGGTCCTGCCGTGTGGTCCTGGTGGCACAGTAGGGCCAGTCAGCGCTGAAGCCAGCCCCTGGGACAGCTAAAGGAAGGTTCGCTAAAGAAAGAATATAAAAAGCACTGTTGCAAAGCACTTTTTGACTAACTTCAGTGGAATTACAGGTGTTGATGCTAGCTGAGGACTTGTCACCATTTGATGAGGTGGATCCTTTCCACATTTGGTGCCCTGACATACAACAAAGTTTGTAATATAGAGTATTTTGGTGTCTGTATTATCTAAAGGAGGGGAATTTTTTTCAACTTTAGCAAAAAGTTAGGCACGTAAGATTTGCCATTGCTGTGTGAAATAAACACTGCAAAATGTGTGAAATGTCAGCATTTTGATTAAGAAATGTTTTCCACGCACGTTTTTACATAATGTGACATCAATTGGTCTGCTGAATTTTTACTGTTTATTTTACAAAATGGAGAAAGAACTTGGTTTGATTTCCAGGATCTGGATTCCAAATTGTGTTTGCAGGACTGATAATTTGTGTAGATGTATTTGGGTATGTATATATTTGTGTATGTATGTGTTTGTATATGTGTTATTGTCCCAGAAGATTTTGAGGTTCGGTAGGTACCTTACAGTAGCATTTGAGGCTGGTTTGTCTACTTTACATCATGTTATTTCAGCCAAATCCAAATTTCCTAATTCTCTCCTTTGGCTTGTACTTCCTTTGTACAACAAGCGTTGCCATTTTGATGCGTAGGTGTGAATGCCTTCATTACAGTTTTCGGTGATGAAGTAACTTTTTTGATCACTGGACAGATATTGGTATTTCTCAACAGTATTCTCCTGGGTAAGCCTTTCTCTTTGTTTTCATTAAGTGGTGTTAACAGTGCCAAATTCAGCCTTTCCGATTTCTTTCATTAGCACACAATTCTTCAAAACAGCCCTTTCCAGTGGACCAACAGACAAAGCTGGGCAAAAAGCACAAATTCTTCTGGTGCAAGCTGAATGCAGAATTTCTTTTGATTGTGATTATTTTCTCCCTACTGCTGGCTTTGCTTTGCTGTCTCTGGCTGAGTAGGTAACCCTGCAATGAGTTCTGTCTGTCTACTTGATTTTGAGACCAGTGGTGCTATTAATAGGACCTCTTTTCTGAAGTCACTATGTACCAATCTGATGAGGACTGATTAATGGACTACATGACTAAAATTCACGTAAATAAGCAGGCTCCCGTAGCCCTGTAAATCTCATTTTTACTTAGCATTGGCCGCAGTGTCAGTGTTTCTAATGTATATTATGTCAGTATACCTAGTAATTGGATATTAGGAAAAACTTCTTTACTGAAAGGGTTATCAAGCATTGGAATAGGCTGCCCAGGGAGGTGGTGGAATCACCATCCCTGGAGGTATTTAAAAGATGGGTGGACGTGGTGCTGAGGGACATGGTTTAGGGGTGGATTTGGCAGTGTGGGTTTATGGTTGGACTCAATGATCTTGAAGGTCTCTTCCAGCCCAAGTGATTCTATGATTCTATGATTCTAATTCTACTTCATCCATTCTTTTTTTGCATTGGGAGAACTGAGTGGCAGAGCTGTTACAGGTAGTTGTAAGGTATAAGCAGGCAGAGTTGAAGTTATGTGTATCCTGATTTTCTGATTTACTTCTAAGAAAGCATCATGTTTGTGTTATGGCAAATCCTGGACTTGTTACAGTATTTGCATTCAAAATGTAGCTAGTTGGAGTAAGGATTAAATAGAAGAGCTGCAGAAGTTAGACTAAAAAATTTTGATGAAGGACACTGTAGATGCTCCTAAAATAAATAAAGGGAACATTTGGAGATTATCATGGACGCTTGTGGTATGTGGCCTCTGCCCTGAAGAATATGAATATAAAGCCTCACAAATAGACTGTTGAACAGCTGATGAGCAGATGATGACATTTTTGGATTTTAATGTATGATAATATACTCAAAGAACTACCAATTTTAATACATATGTCCACTTCTACAACATTCCACTTTTTAAAGTCTTGTCGTGAAATGATCAAATTTCCAGTTTTAACAGAATTGTAATAATACAGCTTGCTTTGTATTCTGAATATTGTGTACAATTAACGAAAACGGTCCTTCACAACTGTCCTTGTGAGCAATAGTTGAGCAAGCTTAATTGAAACTGAAGGGAGATTTTTCTCTTTTGTTCCACGACACCTCAGTGGCTGGAAACTTTGGAGACAAACTGCATCAACATAAAAATCCTCAGCCTTGAATGTATACTGTGGGTCATGCTGGCTGTCTTTTTTTTTAAAAAAAAAAAGGATTTGCAGACTTCAAGAGGTGTGTATTCATTGTACCCTATGTGTAGACACATTAACATAACATTTTTCACTGGTTGTTGGCAACCTGGCAGTGAGTGTGCATCTCCAAGAGTGCGGTGTGAGCAGTCTTGTTTTACTGAGGGATGCACAGAAGGAATGTGGATGGTGGTGATCTGAACCAGGTCCACCTGGGTTTCTCATGTGCGTCTCAACCAGGCACAAGACAATTGCCAGGCGTTCGGGCTGAACTAGGAGTAAAGCCTTGCAGAATGCTGGTACCTCCATCCTGGGATGGTAGAGGGTCTTGCTTAACATGTTTTTCCAAAGCATAGTCATCTCAAAGTTACTCAAGTAGCGAATAGGCAAGGGAGAAAGGAAGGCCGTGTCCAGAGGATGTTTCCATCCTCCTGTTTTACACATCTGCCCTAGGGTAGGTAGGTGGTTATGGCTCTCTGGAGGTGCCTGTCTCTCAGTCTTGACTGAAAGACCATCTCCGATGATGGATTTGCTCTGGACGCTTTACGCTTACTTGGCTGAACTGAGGCCACCAGAATGCCATGTTCCACCCCATCTCCAGGCGAGATTGGTTTGGTGGTGATGAGCTCGCTGGTGGTGGCTGGGGTGGGCTTCCTCCGTTTGAAGAGTCTCCCATATAGCTAGGCACTGGGTGCTGCCCCTGCTTCTTACCGAAACAGCACTTCACGCCCCAGTACACTTCTGGGAAGGTAGGGTCGTTGGAGTGGAATCTTGCTTTCAGAGACATCAGTGGAAATTTTTGCCAGCAAGTTCAAAGAGAGCCAGGATTTCACCCAGAAAAGAAGATGTTAGTAATGGAAAAATTGTCCGATCTCCCAGGTGATGCATATTCTTAGTGAGTCTATGTTCTGCAAGCCACTACTGCTTTCAGAAAGCTTTCCTAATACTCATTCTATCCTTTCCATTTCTTAACTTTCAAAGAATGTCTCAATACAAATTTCATCCAAAAGAGTATGTTTTCCTGTGCAAGATTTTCTTCTATTGAACGCCTTTAGGCTGTCACAACATCCTTGTATGACTTAGTTTTACTTTTCCTATTAAAGAAAAAGAAAAAGAAAGGAAGAAATCGGACATTTCCTTGGTTTTATGGGAACATAATTTGTTTTTCAAAGGTACTGAGGCAGACTGAAGCCAAAACAAGCCTGGGAGCAGAACACCAGAATTTTGGAGAAGTGTAGCAGGAGTTTATGTGACTGGGGAATGAGCTGGGTGGGGTGGGCTGGCACACCGCCTCCCATTGCCGATTCCCAAGTTCCCTTTTGACAGCAGAAAATAGGTATGCTTGGCACCACTGAAAAGTGACTTAATGTATGTTGTGTTGACGTGAGGATCTTGAAATGCTGTGCGAATGTTTATTTACTTGGCAAAAATTAGTATGCACAAGCTAAGTTCAGTACCATTTTCCCTGTGACTTACGTATTATGCAGGTCAAGCAAATTGCAAAATTGAGGCTAAAACCTAAGAATCATGTGTTCTCTTCTCCACTGTAATCTCCAAATAACACTTTATTCTATAGTAATAATTTATTCTAACTCTATTCTTATAATTTATTTTAATTTGCACAATGTTTTAAATGTAGCTAACTATAAAATGGATAAACAAATTCTGCTTGAACAGGTTGCTGTAGCTTTTTATAAGCTAAAAGCGTGACTGGATGTAATACGATACAAAAGAACAACAAAGTGACATTTAGGATTTATAGCTGGATTACTCAATTGAACAGGCAAAACTTCTGCTTCCCCCCTCACCCCTCTGAACATGCAAGCCTGCAGGTATGGTTTCAAGACTATATGAATGCACTATCAGATAAGGAAAAAAAACTTCAGGGCTAATTATTGGTGCTACTCTTAGTGCAGATGCGGAGCTGCCTGCTTCTATGCTATTGTTTTGTTTCCCAGTATATGCTTGGTGTCTTGCTTTCTGCCCTTCTGTCTCCTCGGCGTTTGATAATACAATTCAAAGTGACCTATTCAGGCATTTTTCAGCATGGTGAGAATGGCTGAGTGTTCCTGATCTGTGTGGTTGTGACAAAATGCACCCGCATTCTTGTTTTACGCTGAGGATGGTTTATGGTGAAATTTGCTTTTTAATGCACTTTGAGAAGTTTGGAATATTTTAGATGCACAGAAGTTTGTTTTCCTTGACTAGGGGTATTCATTTAATAGCTCCTTTCAACCTGTGCTAAGCTTTGTGCTTGGAGCAATTAAAATTTGTTCAGATAAAAGGATAAAATTGCAGAAGTTCAAGGCAGGCAGCAGTCAGACTTTCTAGTCTGCCTTTGCGCTGCTGCACCTCGCTGGTGTGTAGTGCAGTTATTCTTTAAATATTGTGTACCGCAGTCCTCCCCTGCATCAAAAGGGATTTTAAATGTGGAATCTTCCTAAATGGTGCAGAGTCTAAATAGCCCCTTTTTAAGTGCGAAGAAGATCCTTTTTGTTTTCTGTGCAAGCTGGGGTTAATTGTAGGAGAGACCGTGAAAGATTGCAGATGTGAAAAAATGATGATGAAAAATTAGGCTTTGGAAAGGAAGGAGACAGGAAAGAGGACAAATTTCATACAGTGTAGCTAAATCATAGAGCTGTAAATCATTTGAATCAGGACTGGTAGTCAAAAAGGAGTATGAACTCACATTTTGGGAAGGGTGAGGTACGATGACTACGGATTTTTGGCAGGAGACCGCTTGAAGCAAGCAAGAAGTGGGCTGACCTAGATGCCTGATAAGAGGCTCAATGAAATGAAAAGTGGGTGGACTTGGAGAAGAACTGGGTGGACCGGAGTGTTTTGGCGCTTAGGTATTTGATGCTTGATTTCTAGGGCAGCAAAATTTTAATAACCTATTGTTCGCTATTGGTCAGCTTCTCGGTGGTATGACTAGCACCTCTCTTCCCGTGTGGTTACTGTGTGTGGGGATGTGTGGGGTGCAGGAGAGGCTTTGTGTGGGAGAGGTGCAGGTAGGAAGGGGAGAAGTGTGTTGGGTGGAAGGTGCTCTGGAGGAGCGTGTGTGGTGAGGAGGTTGTGAGTGTGAAGGGACGTCTGAGGAGCAAAGGAAGGGAGGCTGTGAGGGCTGGTACTGTGTTCACGAAGGGGCGCTGAGGTTGTGCCTTTGGGAGGTAACCTCAGTGAGATTTGTGAGCTGATGGTCAACAAAGATACTGCTTGGCTCCACCGGCAATTAAAATGTCCATCTCCTCTTGCTGATGTCTATTGTCAATGTTGCCCTCTCTTCCTGCTGCTGCCAGCTGCTCAGAAGATCAGTGAAATGATGATACCATGAAGAGAGTAAAAGCTGAGCAACTGAGAGAGGCAACATCTTCAATCTAGGACACTCTAGCTTAGCTTTTTCAGCTTTTTGAGGAGTAAAACACTCTACATATGTGTAAAGAGCACCAAGCTGAGTTCTGCACATCCCCATGTATTATAATAGTTAGACGTCAGTAGCTGGGTCTTGTATTTTTTAACAAGTTGCACACAAGCGTGCATGTATGTGCCATTATGCGTGTGTGAGAGTGTGTGTGCTGGTGCATTTTGTCTTGTGCCTGTGGTTTTGGTATTGTTTTGCTTGATAATATTGGCTATGAAAAGTGGAAGTCTCTGTTGGTAGGAAGAGATAAAATACATTTCAGGATGATATTTTTTTAAACCACAGGCACAAAGCTAGAATAATTGAATATTATGTGGCTGCTTTCTTGGACAACCAAAAAAGCATCTTATGTTGTGGAAGAGCCCTAAAATTCATGAAATCCATCATCATTCTGTGTCTGTTTTTTCTTACATTAGTTTTTGTTCTTCCAGAATGTGACTGTATCTCTGTAGTAATTTTAAAATAACTCCTCATTGTGAACAGTTTTTCTAGGATTATTGCTGTCCAACTGTTCCTTGGCCCTTGCGCTGCATCTGCAAGTTCCTAGAAACCTTTGGTGTATTTACCTTTAGCCCGCGTTAGGTCATCAGAGGAGCTTGTAGGACGCGAAGACTCATCCAACATAAATTATTCATACCTGTAAACCCCGGTACCATTAGTCTTTTCTCCCAACACACCTGCCTTATCAGTTACACTGGTACCGCTTACTCCTGCTCCTCCTGTCCCTGTTCCCTTTCTCCTGTTTCCCCAAACACGCAGCGAGTCCCCACTGGTTCTTCACACACCCATTCTGGTTTTTCTTTCAGTGAAAGTCCCTACAAAGGCTGCTGCTCTACCCAGTAGAAAGGCTTGGTGGGAATTAACTGCAAGGGATTGTTTCCCTGCTTCTGCCCAGCGCATAGGGAAGAAGCTGTATGGGAAACCTGAAGTTTATATTAGGCAAGTTCGGAATACAAATGATGAATAGTATTGGGAGAAGTTGATCCAGTCCTTTTGTTGCTGAAACAACAAAAATGAGAGGTACGATGTTTGAAGCTGCTTGTAAATACTCTTACACATGTGCTACCTTATATACGGAATTCATTGCTACAAGATACTACTAAATTGAATGTTTCTACACATGCTTGGCTTTGTATGTGGTGAGAAAGGAGAGATTTAACTCCATCAAACGTTGGGGGGAAATGAAGGGAGAGGAAGATAGGTGTAGGACTCTGTACGGGTGCATGCTTTGGCCGCTCCACACGATGTGGTGCACTGTCCTGGCTAACGCTAACAGAGTTCGAAGCTGCCTTTTTCCCCCTGCCTCTGCTGACGAGCACACCTTAACTCCTAGGCATTGCTTTAGATGGTTTCAGTTCTAGTTTAATGTGGTTTTGTACACTGTAGCGTGAGGTCTGAACCGCTTAAATACCTGCTCGCCTGCGAGGTTGGCTGCATGCGGCAGCATGGGGAGGAACTGCCCTCGCTTCCCCTGCAGCAAATGGAACAAACTTTGGCTGGCTTCAGTGGGAGAGTGGTTGGGCACCCCAGACAAGCAATCCCATGACTGTTGTTACTTTCAGACCCGAATTCTGCAGTTACTGAATACAAAGGGGTATGCGTAAAGTCCAGGGGCTTAATGATTATTTCGACTTTTCTGGTGATTTATCTTGGGCACCAGCGAATTACCGCACAGCTTAATTACTACAGCAGTGCAGCAATTACTTGGAGGCATTGCGCATAAACCAGATATTTATTGTGTTGAGGTAAGAACTTGCACAAATGAAAATCACGTTATACATGTGCAGGGAACTCCTTTGTCGTTTATATGCCACCAACACGTGAAAAACTGAAATGCACTCATGTTGTATCTGCCAGGTACTGAGTGACCGCGGATGGCACAAAGCTTTATTGTCTGTTTGCAGCCCAGCTGAAGACTTAAACCCTTAGAAGTTTGCCAAAGCTTTTTTGATGATACAGTGGCTTGGATACAGGTGTGATAATTTAGACCAGTATTTAAATAGCTAGCAAATTTGATGATGTAATATAGCAGATTCTGCCTTTATCAGAAAAGTCAGCTCTGGTGCACTTTGGCCTCCTATGCAAACCAGCAAGTGAGCGACCTTAAAACGTGCTGTGGTCCGACAGAAGCTATAGGTGCCCGGGACCTTTTTGTAGTCAAGCCTGTTGCTCAGTTTCACACATCTCAAATGGATTGTTTGCAGGTTACAAAGGTCGGGAATTACTGGGTGTTTAACGCAGCCACCTAGCAGGCTTCGGTAACAAAGCAGCAGTTGTCTTTTGGCTCAGTATAAAAAGTGGGATTTGAATATTGTGAATTGTCCATCAGAGGAAGTGGTCCGTGTTTGAAGAGCCTCTTCCGTTCTGGACTACAGGACAGGCTGAAGTCTTGCATCCTGTGCGATGTGCAGTTCGTCTCTCCCTGTGGTACAGTAACAAGCACCTCCACAGTCGGCAAGTAGCTACTGAACTCTTTGAAGGACATCCTGCTGGAATACAGGATGAACGATGTTATATGGAAAATTGGGGATTAAATTGTTGAAATGCTGCTGTATAGACAAAGCAATACTTTATTCAGATTTTTGTCCTGTGTTATAAGATACCTTGTAAGAAACAAAGGTGTCAGAAGCTGAGGCGCTGAGCAAGGCTCAGGAGGTGATGTTTCTGCTCTGTCACGCCACTGTCCTGCCCCATGTCAATTACTCTTTCTGTGCTGTCATTTCGTGCCTATAGGATGGGCGTAGCAGCAGTTCCTTGCTCCTTTGTCTTGTCTGATGCCTTTGGTTCCTAATGACCGCAGAACTCATTTATGGTCCTTATCTTTGTGCCTTTAGAGAATTCTTAAATTAAAGTGATTGATATTAATTGTTTAATGTCTATTTTCTGAGCCTTGGAAGTCTAAGGTGTTTGAACACTGCGGCTAACTGTCTCAGAGAGTATGTGGGATCTTGTTTGTTTTTCTAAGCGTGAGCACCTTGTTTTCTGTATGGCTTTTGTTATGGTGATGTGGCGCTGTGATGAAAGTTTTGCTTTTCGTCCACATTTGTAGTTGTCAAGAGGGTGCATAAGTTGTCACCAAGGGGCACAAGATGTTCCTTGTGAATCACTCTCAACTTCCCACGTACTGTCCCCCATCCCGACGGTGCTTAAGGGTCAAAAATTATGGGTCTGTTCAGAAAAACTGGGAGGGATTTTGTTGAGAGAGGAACACTTCTTGGCATTAAAATCCTTTGGCAAAACTTCTGTTAAGGTAGTCTTTTCCAGCCCTGTTTCTTCTGGGACTCCGGGTTTTAGGTGCTGTTTATGGGAAGCTTTGGCCCATTAGATTCTAGACAGAAGGTGTCTTGCAGGACCTAAGTCCTGCTTTCTAAACCTGACTTTGTTCTTCTTAAGCTTGGCCTAACCTACACTGTGAAAAACACAACTCCGTAAGGCCATGGCAGGTCCCTTGCACGCTCCTGGAACTGTTACTTCAATTCTCCTTCCTCACTGACACCTCACATCTGAATCCAAGTACGTTATGAGATCTGAGCTGCTGAATTCCAAAATTCTTCATCGTTTTTGCTTCTGTTTCTGGGAGCTGCATCTGGAGTGAGCAGCTTGTCAGTAGTCAACTTGCTGGAGGTAGAAAATTCGTGAGCAGGCTGGGGGATGGGTCTTGCTGCGCTCGTGGCTGGATGCAAAGCCACCACCAACTTGAGGAAAAACTGAATGCATCTATTGTGTAATTTGGCTGAATGCAAATTGTGCTTTTCCTGGCAATTTCCCACAGAAAATGCTGTTAAAAGTGTTGTTGTGAAGTGGCAGGGCAGTAGTGTGTCCTTAAACATGATTTTCCTGAATAATTGTTTGAAACAGGCAGATTATTTACAGGATGCTTCCTGAAAGGAAGCTGAATTTATGTTTAGGAAGTTCTGCGATAAGATTAACAATTTATATTTTTGAATTTTATTGTTTATTTAACTTTTAAAATATTGTGATAAATATATTTGATTTGTTATTTAGATTTTCTGCTGTGGATTAAATAAGTGCTTATTCGTTTTAGCAAAGGAAAATGTGGTCCGGTGGGTTTTGATCAGAGCTGAATCTTAGTTCCACCTGCCTCCTCAGAGGAAAAAGATTGCACATGGCGAAGAGGAATAGTAGAATGTTTAAAGAGTAAAATCCAAGGTGTGTTATCGGATTCCAGGTGGAAATTCCAGACAAAATGGTGTTAGGAAACAGCAGGTCACTGAATAAACCCCCCCCGCGTGTCCTGGTCGTGTAAAGCAGATCCACGTACACTCTTGTACCTATGTGAAGTCTGGTTACTGTGCATCCCCTTAAAAGTCTTCAGTGGGGATGCAGGAATCTGCAAGCACAGGACAGCTTGCAAGTGCAGGGCCAAGCTAACCCATGGTGCTTTATATCTCCTTTCTTGTATCAGATACAAGTGTGCCTTCCAAACATCTTTTCTTTGAGGTTTTTTTCCAGAGCTCATTTAAGTGGCTCAGAGTCTCTCTGTTGATTTTTGATGAATTTTGGATTATGCCCTTGGGTGCTGGCTGTGAAAATCTTAACAGCTGCAGAAAAACAAACTGTTGCTGATTCAGAGTTATTGGGCTCTAATGAAAGAAAACAAGAATTTTACATGTGTAACATCAACGTACGCAGTGTAACAAAAGGGACTTTAACAGGATTTAAATGAAGTGGGATCTGAAATATAGCCCATAATTTAGTGCAATAGAAGAAATCCTCTTTCTTGAAGGAAAATGTAGACTTTTCTTTTCTTGGTTATGCTTAGTAAATGAATAACAGAGTTTCTAAGGTATTTGTTTAATTAAATTGGAGAAATGTGTAAGCTTCTATATCTGTGGTGTGACAGGTATGTCTCTGTGTTTATATGCAGTGATGTCAAACACATGTTTTAGTAAGTGTAATAACTTTTGTTTTTCTAGGTTAGTAGATGACCGCTGTGTGGTTCAGCCAGAGGCAGGTGACCTTGCTAATCCTCCAAAGAAGTTCAGAGGTCAGTAACTGGGGATAATTTTTTTTTTTTTTTTGAATGACCAACCAATGTATGTTCTAACTCCTTGGGCACTTTGCCTTAGCAGACATGTAACCTCCCAGATGCCTTCATGGTTTGTGAACACATTGCCAAAGTTTCAAACTGGAATGTGCATGACACATGAATTTTGAGAACTGAATACCAATCAGCAAAGGCATGAGGAGCACGTGGAAAACATGGCGAAATGCACTAATTTTCTCATAGTCCAAGAGCTGGTTGCTGTGTTCAGTACACCAAACGCTGATCTCCCGCTGGGTGACCAGCTCCTTGCTCTGGTTCTGCTCTTACTGTAAATGGGAAACAACCATGTGAGGTTCAAAACTACTTATGCGGCTGGCTTGTTTATTTTTTTTTAGAGTTACCACAAAATTTTAAGGACTACCCCCAAATATTTTGTCAGCTTTTTGGTTTGCTTTTGCTTAAAACTGTATCTCATTATTCTGAACTTTCTTAGACGTGACCTTGTAGATTTGGATAATTCTGCTGTTTAGCTTATTGGAAAAAATAACAATGCACTGACAACATGCAGTTTCTGCTTCTTGAATGCTAAAAAATACTCCTCTGGTATCAGAAGTTCTGTGTGTTTATAAGCAGGGAAGGAAATAAAACCTCTCAGTTTTGTCTGTACTTTATTTAAGCCATGGTCTGTATCTGTGCCAAAGTAGAGCCTTACTAGCCTAATCCAGACCTCTTTGGGCTTAAATGGGCTTGGATTCACACCTCCTATTAGATACAAGACAGTTATGGCCTTGCCTGGTTTAGAGCAAGGGAAAGGTGTTTCATGGCTGCTTGTATCTATCCCAAGGGGTTGCACTGACATTCTTAACCTTATTGTTTTATTTCCAGTGTTTATTATACTGTAGTACGTGTCTGCTATTATCGCAAAAAAGTTGGGTTTAAAACATTGAGAGATTGAAGTTATGCTTTCCCAGAGTATTCAAGATTTTTTCCCCATTATATATTCAGGAAACGTCAGCGGTTAGTTCTAGTTCCAGCTGTGAGCATCCAGCACATTGGCAGATCTTGGAAATTGAGAAAATGAGGATGTATACTTAGAAGCCAGTAGTAATAAATTTCAGCCACTTGTGCGATGTCAAGTAATAACTTTATAGCAGAGATGGGGATAGCATCTAGTTCTCCATTGTGGCTTTCAGGCTACATAATGGTGATTTCCCCCTCTCGCTGCCAGCAAATACATGTTTAATTCACAGCTTCCAGGTTGCACAGAATTCCAGGTGGTGATTCTTTGGACAGTATTTCTGTCACTTCACCCCCCTGACATGTTCCCAAAGTGGAAACATATCCAGGTTTCTAGATGAGACAGGGGTCACTGGAAAAGATTTGCACGTGATAGTATAATTGCAGAATACATCCAAATACCTGCAGTCAAGGAGCTGAATAGACCTTAAAAAGACAACCTTATTTTTGTCATTGTCTAACATTTGAGGGCTTGATTTTATAACTTCAATATAGTAGAGTTCTTTTACTGCAGTTGTGATGTTCTTTTCTAACTTGAAAAGGCAAAGAAGGAAAAAGCTGATAGTGTTCTGTGTTGAGTTTTTCAAGGGCAGGAGGGGGAAGTGATTTCAACAGCATCAAGAAGGTCTGGGCACTTTGATCCAGGGTGCAAGGTTATTGAGCTCTTGGCACTAATGTCATGCCATCAGTGGTGGCAGTCATACGTGTGCGTGTAGATCAGATGTCAGAAAGGGATGAGCCACAGACAAGACGTACAGCTGTTTTCTGCTGCTGAGGGAATGCGAGGACTCTATTCCTGAATGACATCCCAGCTTCTGCAGGGGAATGTTTTCTATTAGTTGTAGACAGTTTTGGCTCTGTTCCCTATTGCAACCTCTGGCTGTTGCTTGCGTAACACATCCCTTTATCTCTAGTTGCCTCTCTTCCCTCTTCCCCACAGCACCTAACCTTTCCTCCGACTCAGATCCTTCACTCCTTGGGCATTCCCTCTTCTCCCATTCCCTCCCTGATGCAAAACTTGCTACTAGCTGCTTTCCTCTCCATCCTCACTGCTGCCTCGTAGCTCCCTTTGGCTCCAGCAGCCTCTCTTCCTGCCAGTCTCTACCTCTTTGTGGTTGAGGGTGCACCCATATCTCACTTAATTGTGTAGTGGCTTGCTTAGTAGCTATGGCTAGCATTGTGGTAGCATGCAAATTTGGATGAACTGCAGCATCTGTAGGAGAAGCTGAATGAGTGAAAAAGTGAGTTTTGTCACCTTAATTGAAGCAACCCACCATGCTATAACATCATGGCTATATTTTTAGGGGCTGCATCTAGTAGGGCTTTCATGCTGCTTCAGGTGTGTGCAATCAAGTGGCATTCAGTGGAATGGCTGCAGCAAAGATAAAGTCATCGTTTGGTTGTTTTATCCTTCATCTTACAAGTCAAATTGTGACAAAGTGTGGGAATGGCAGTGGTTTTGCTGAGAACGCAGCAGAAACTTGCCCTCTAATTGGGATTTAGTGCCTGGTACGACAGAGGTGTCTGTATTACGAGAGCAACCCAAAGCACATCTCTGCCATGCTTTGCTAAAACTCGTATCTCTGCTCAAGAGCACTGAGGCAAAAGCGTTGCTAAATGTTGTTATAACCAAGACACATAAGCAAAACCCATATTTTTATCCCAAAGAATCTTCTGGGAAATAGCATTCAATTAAACCGGCAAAGTTAATAAAACAAACAAAAACTGCTTTAAGTAGGTTCTTGACATAAAAAGATGACTTAGACATGAATGATTAATTGAATGATTAGACATAAGCAACTAAAAATAGCATCTAACAGCAGGAAGAGCAGGGCCTCTTTAGTAATAGGAACTGTTGTCTGTATGGTTTATGATGTTTTTATCACTGATAGCTGAACTGGCGTTGATTTGAGGTTAGAGCGTGACCTGAGAGTCAAAGAAGTATGAGAAAGGCATGTTTCTAACAAGATGTTTAGATTCCAAGGACTGACTCTGAAAATTAACATCAGAGGACTATGTTTGCTCTTTTTTGGTAATACGTTATCAACCCTTTCCCCAACAGAGGGAAAAAAAAAGGGCAAAGGGGGATTGTGTTTCCTAAGTGCTTGTATCCCTCCTACAGAGTTCACTCTGAGATCAAATTTAGGTACTGAGCTGTTAGCCTGAACTGAAAGCCTATGTAAAGAAGTGTCTCAAAATAGCAGTTTCATTTTTGTTACGTGTTTGCTTTCTTTTTTTCAAGTGGGTGGTAGCTATTCTCGTTGTTTCAGAACATCCTACAAAACGGGGTATTGTTAAGCTAAGGAAAGCTGTGGTTGTTTTCATTTTGTCTCCATACAAAGATGCTGTGGTCCAGATTTCCCCTTCAGCCACACTGACATGAACCTGGCGTGGCTCTGCGTTGGTCAATGTGCATATCCAGATTTGCATCAGTGCAAAGGAGGGCAGAATTTGGTCCCACACGTGTTTCCTGAAGTCAGTTGAAAAAAACCCAAAACCAAACACGTTTACTATTTTGCAGTTGAATTTAAGGGACTGATCAAGCCAGGTGCTTCTTGTCCTAATTCTAACTGAAGCTAGTGAGAGCTAAAGCACTTAGTGTTGTGATGAAAATGCCTACCCTGCTGCAGGGCCAGCTTCACAGAGATTAGGAAGAACAGTGTGTGCCAGAAGTCCTGTACCTCTGAAGAAACGTCACATCATGAGCAACAGAACTCTTAAGTTTCCTTAGACTGTGACCTTAAACACACTTCAGCTTGATGCTGTTATCTCCAGGGCAAATCACTTTCGGATTCCAAGGTGTAAAAAAGCACAAATAAGACCTACTTGTTGGTCAAATTTAGCAACTCTGAAAGAGCACAAGCCCGTCTTCTATTTTAAATGTAGTGTGACCTAAGTTCTTAAACTGATTTAAACTAACCTGCATTTTATACCTCTTTTTCTTGAGGGCATCTGCAATGAAAGTGATGTTTGAGTTCCTAGATACTCTCCTCTTGCCTTTCTGTCAATTTTCAGACTGTTCTAAGCTTTTTCTGACATTGTTCTTTCCTCTTCTCTGTCTTCTGTTACATTCCTCTGTGCTGCCTCCTGTTGTCCTCCTACCCTTTCCTCTGTCATTTTCCTTGCCTTCTCTTACATTGTTTTGGTTTGTCCTTGTGTTTTCTTCTTGTTTCTCTTGGTTACATAATTGCTTTCATTTTCTTCTCAGACTCCTGATTGCTCTTTCTGTTGTCCTCCTCTTCATTGCCCTACTCCTTGCTCTCTTGCATTCCTCCCTTTCCATTCTCAATTCATCTCAGTTTTACCTTTCTGTATTTGTTTCAAAACACATAGACTTGGACATGTTGTGATTCAATATCCTTATCACTTCCACTTACCCGTTTGTCAGCCTGTTGGTTTAAGTAAAGACGTGATAATTTCTCTAGTTCCGCAAATCATGGAAGTCTTCCATGATGGGCAAGAGTTGAATTTCTAACACTTAAAAAAACCCCTAAAGTGTGGGGGGGAGCAGGGAGAGAAAGCATCTGACAAATACTGTGCTAAGCCATCTTTATCCAACATCAAGAAACATTTAAAAGGCATAATACGGGTTATTTTCCTTTTCAGACTTCCTGAGCATACTTGCATTTTGCTCAGAGGATGTGCTGTGTGTGGTTGTTCCACCCACTCTTGCCTTTTGAAGACTGGCATTTGGTGCACCTTCCCAGGTTCAGGGAGATGGTCAGTTCGGTGCCGAGTACATCCTCTGGATTGTCTCCTGCACTCTGGGAGTTGCTGCTTTCCATCTTTTGGTGGTTCTGAATAATAAGTGTAATTTCCCTTCCCCCC
>VZSF01002862.1:182573-304975 GCA_013398295.1 Chionis minor | reverse complement strand
CCCCCCTCCCCCCCCTTCCCCCCTGATGTTTAGGACCACAAAGCTTGACTTTATATAGTATCCTGTAGTTTAATTAAGTAGAAAAAACCCCATAAAAATAGTGAATTGACCTATTTTTAATGTATTTGGAATTAAAAAAAATAGGGAAGAGCTTGTCTGGAAACAAAAATGATTTTTTTTTTTTAGTCTATGAATTGAGAAAAATACAACTGAAATAATACTGATTATAAAAAAGTTGTTGGTAGTTCAACTTCTAAAGCACTAGACTGGAAGTCAGGATAGCTGTGTTGTGCAGCATGGCTGTAGATGGGGCTGTGCGGTGGCTGAAGTTATCTAGCGCCTGCTCGACATTTCCTTTCCTTTTGAGAACTCTCGTGAGGAAAAAATCACCCAGCTTTGGGGGGGCAGACCCACACCGTAGTGACTGCACATCCGTGTACATCTTGCCTTTCTCTGCACTGTGCTTTGAGGCTCTGCACGAGGATGGGAAGCGGAGTGTTTACTCAAGTAGCAGGATGTGTGGGGAGTGACTGAGAAATGAAGACTGGTCCTATAAAAAGAAGGTATTGTTACTTCAGAGAAATAACTGTTTCGTGAAGTCTTCTGAGAAGGCATGTTGATTATAGATTGTTACAGAAAATAATAGCAGACTTTTTTTTTTTATGAGCTGAAATCCCAATACTCAAAGCAAAATCTCCTGCAACACAGTGTTATTTAACAGTACCCAGCATTTTGTAATTGTGGGGCTTTTTTCTTTCCCCCTTCTCGGTGTCCGGGATATTGTAAAAGTTACGTGGGAGTTATGTACTCTAGGTTTTATGATATAGTTCTCATTGTAAATGTTCCCCTTTGAAATGAAAGTAAACACCTTTGCAAGGTAGCTGGGTTTTGCTTTGATAAAGATTTGTAACACTTTCCTCTACGAACAGCAAGTCAGGGCTGTGATTAGGGAGCAAATTGATGAGGACTTTGGGTCAGTGCCAAGGAAAGTTCTACCACTGGCTGTGTTTTTGTATGAACAAGCTTTGCTGCTGCAAATAGTAGAGGAAGATCAATTGCTATGAAGGGAAGACGCAGTGCAATGAAAAGCTTGGTATAACGATAGCCCATGTATGAGAAGTCATGTGGCAAATTTGCAGAAATAAAAGCAATGTGTTCATGGCTTGAGAGCCAGCACTGTTGCAAACCGCTGGGTCTGGGGGTGCAGGCAGTGGGAGGAACATGTGGCATGGTCTTACTTAAGTGGTTTTGGCTGCACTAACATCAGATAGCCGTGCTTAGCTGGGCCTGATTGTAGCTGAGAGTGCTGCCTGTTTTATTTTAATTGTTTTTATTTTATTTTATTTTAATATTCTGTATTTCATAGAATCATAGAATGGTTTAGGTTGGAAGGGACCTTAAAGATCATCTAGTTCCAACCCCCCTGCCATGGGCAGGGACACCTCCCACTAGAGCAGGTTGCTCAAAGCCCCATCCAGCCTGGCCTTGAACACTTCCAGGGATGGGACCTCCACAACTTCCCTGGGCAACCAGTTCCAGTGCCTCGCCGTCCTCAGAGTGGAAAAATTTCTTCGTACTATCTAATCTAAATCTCCCATCTTCCAGCTTGAAGCCATTACCCCTTGTCCTATCAGTACATGGCCTTGTAAAAAGTCCCTCTCCATCTTTCTTGTAGGTCCCCTTTCAGATACTGGAAGGCTGCTCTAAGGTCTCCCTGGAGCCTTCTCTTCTCCAGGCTGAACAACCCCAACTTTCTCAGCCTGTCCTCATAGCAAAAGTGCTCCAGCCCTCTGGTCATCTTCATGGCCTCCTCTGGACCGTGGCTCCAACAGGTCCATGTCCTTGTTATGTTGTGGGCTCCAGAGCTGGACACAGTATTGCAGATGGGGTCTCACAAGAGCAGAGCAGAGGGGCAGAATCACCTCCCTCAACGTGCTGGCCGTGCTACTTTTGATGGGGCCCAGGATAGGACTGGCTTTCTGGGCTGGGAGTGCACATTGCCAGCTCATGTTGAGCTTCTCATCCACCAACACTCCCAAGTCCTTTTCTTCAGGCCTTCTCTCAATCCATTCTCCACCCAGCCTGTATTTGTGTATGGGATTGCCCTGATCCATGTGCAGCACCTGGCACTTGGCCTTGTTGAACTTCCTGAGGTTTACACGGGCCCAGCTCTCAAGCCTCACCAGGTCCCTCTGGATGGCATCCCTTCCCTCCAGCGTGTCAACTGCTCCATACAGCTTGATGTCATCAGCAGACTTGCTGAGGGTGCCCTCAGTCCCAACATCCATATCGCCAGCAAAATTCCTTTCCTTCTCCTGTTGTGTTACAAGAGGTGTTCTGCCTGTTACATGGTTTCAGTAATTCCCCACAGACTGTGAAGAGATGGGTATGTTGGAGGATATGTGGAGAATGTTTCTCAGAGGACCTAAATATCCTTCTCTTCCTCCCTGTGCGAAAGAGTAATACCATTGGATTGACAGTGTTGAAAATGAGAATAGGATCTGCCTTGGTATCTAGCATCTTCTACAGGGAGGTTGTGAGTCGGACACTTGAATTTCCACTCATAATGGTGGAACAGTTGGGAAGCTTTTCTCATCACATGTACGATAGACAGGGACTTCCCGTGTGCTGTTGTGGATTGGAGACCTGAAACGAGTCCTAGGTAGTTAGCAACTGCAAATGTTAAACTTGCTCTGGGAATTAGATAGTGAGTAGGACAGCACCATAAAATAGAAACTGTGCTGCTGGCCTGACTCAGTGATTAAAAACCCAGTCCATGATTTTGGGATAGTTCCCTATAGCTTCCTCTGATGACATTTTTGTGACGGTAATGGGTAAGTGATGAGATTACACCGTATGTAAAAATGACATGCAAGGTTGGTAAATTCAATAGGGTCACCTACACATTGATCCAGTGTGCTTTCAAATTATGCTGTGCTATGTGATGTGTGTGCCATTAACTGTGTTGAATGTGGTGGTAAATAAACACTTCGTGTTGCTCACGAGGAGCTAACATGTTTGTTCTCTTTCCTTTTTTGCTGTATTTGCGTGAGGAGCATTGTCTGTGCTTCTTTGTGGGGAAGTTGCCTGATGACCAGCAGAGAAGTGATGTTGCTGATTCTGGCCAAACTGTGGGGTGTCAGTGCCTGCAAGATGTGCTTGTGGGATGAGAAGAGGAACTCCTTTATTTTTAATCCAGCTCTGGGGCAAAGCCTGAGCTGTTGCTTTTACCTGGCTCTAGCTTGTGCCTCAGTTGGGTGGCTGGGAATCAGGTAGGAATAGGTGCTTCCCTCCCATCTCTACCTTCCTGAGACCCTGACATGGAGCAGGGGAGGCAATTCTTCAAAGGTAATTCTCCTCTGGGAGTAGATTAGTCCTCAGAGAGTGCTTGGCCATCTGTGACAATTAAATACGGAGGGCTAGTAGTTTGAGACAGACCTTCCTTTGACATTTATAAATTGCAACCTGTGTTGGGGAAGTGTTTCACACTGTCATACACGTGCAGTCTTGTATGTTCTTACTTGTCTCACAGCAAAACTCTGATTGCTAATTAATACTTTCCTGTCCTTCATCTTGCTAGTTGATACACGGGGGGTGTGAAGGGACAATTACCAACATTTGCTATGTAAAATGTCTTTCAAGCCTAGCTTTTGGAGCAGTTGATGATTGGAACCATGCAAGACTAAGTATAATTTATCACTCTAAAAGCAGTTGGATTTGGTTGACTCGTGAGCCTGTATTTTCAGTCTATAGGACTGTCACTGGCCGAAAAACCCCCAAAAAGTCTTGAGTCAGGGAATTTCACAAAATTTAGTTTATCACCAATTAACATTAACTTTCAATTATTGATTCTGGTATTGGGAAATAAAGATGAACAATTGAACAAACACTTAGGGAAGCACCCCTTGGCTTCCATCCGGACACATCTCTCCTCCTTCCTGGTCCTCAGCCCCCTTGCTGCACGTGGGGGAGGCCATGGGGAGGGCGTGGGGGCCGGTGCATTTTGACTCGCTTTCCTTTGCTGCTGCTCCTTTCTTACTTGGCAGTTCCCTTGTTGGCTGCAGTCCCCTCAGGGTCTACCTCCTCCTCTGGTGGTCCTTTGCTCAGCCACCCTGCTCAGACGATTCCTCTCAGGTGACCTTCCCTCCCTCCTTACCCATTTTTCGCCTGGTCTGTTGGATGGCAGTGGTTTTCAGTTTGTGTCACTCTGTTGTTTTTACTCTTAAGTGTTTTTAATCAGTCTTAGCGAACGCGCAGGTAGACCCAAACACCGTGTTAACCTCCTTGGTGGCTTGCAGCTGAATGCCCGTGCAGTCCTTCATCTCAGCAGTGCCAGAAGGAGCAGGGCAGCCAGATGTATGGCATACAGAAAGCAGGGCTGTTTTTTAAAGGTTTCACGTGCCTTCAAACAGTGTATCTGTAACCTTGTGCGGCAGCAAAGAGCACTAATAATGCAGCAGGCGGCAGTTTTTCCTCCGGCAGGCTCACAGGGTGGGACTCTTAACAGAGGTTGCACGGAATGGGCACGTGTTGGGTATCGAAAGCTTTAGGTTCAACTCAGATTTCTGCCACCCCGTTTATGGTATCATTGCCATCAAGCTCTTTGGTGACTATGTTTAAACACTGGTATCTAGGCATTGCTAGAAAAAGAAAACCAACCAAAGCATACTTACAAATGAAGGAAGTGTCTTTCAGCATTACTTATGAGTATTTCTTTCAATTTTCCACAGACTGCCTTTTCAAGGTGTGTCCTATGAACCGATATTCAGCCCAGAAGCAGTATTGGAAAGCCAAGCAAGCCAAACAAGGAAACCATACAGAAGCAGCACTGCTGAAGAAACTTCAAGTAAGAGACATCTGTATTTGTAATCTTATCTTGATCTGCAGGCTGTAGAATTACAATAGAGTGAGAAAGAATAATAAAAGTGCCTTGGGAACCACTGTGATGGGTATTATTATGCCACCGTAGCAACTTTATATTATCCTTAGCTCCCTTACCTCCTGACTGGCATTTATTGCCCCTGCCTTGTTTTTTATCTTACTTTGGGCTGGGGCTTGTGCCTTTGCTGTAAGCAAAATACTGCTTTCAGAAGGTTTATAAAGTAAAAATGGAATTGTTAAAATCCGGAGTGGGCCCTGGTTTAAATCATACTATTATTTAAGTCCTTTCTAGGAGTTAGGCTATTAGTTTAGAAGTCCATCCAGGAGAGGGATGGACAAAGAGATGTTTTCAATGCTTTAGTCTGGAAATTCCTCAGAATTGCAGTTGTCTTTGCTTTCAATCTAGGTGATTCTTTTCTGAACCGTTGGGCAGATTCTATTTTGCATCAGATAACAGTGTGGATGGAGCAACCCCTCTGTCCCTGAAAAAGACCTGGCCTGATGTTATAATTGAAGGCGTAAGGCTAAGCGAAAGCAAAGTTGTTATCAAACCTGGTTGATAGTTTCACGTGCAGTGGAGAAGCTGCCAGTGCTTCCAGTTAAAAACAGCAAGGAAGGCACGTGGCGTGTGGCTAGAGCTAGTTAGGCAGCAATTAGAGCTAGGAGCTGAGAGTTTGTTCTGTGGCTGTGTTTGACCCAGACTGTTGTGCTTAGCCTGTATTTTGCAATGTGTGATCTGCTAGTTTTGTTGTCTGTGAAGTCGGCGTATTTGTATGCCATTAAAAACCCAACACGTAAAAGGAACGGTGACAGGGAGAAGCTAATCATAGGCCCTTCTTTTTCCTCCGTCAGGATGAAATAAAGCACCTGGAATTAACTTTCTATGTTTGAAACTTTTTAAAATAGCATGCATCTCAGGCATGATCCATAAACTGTGACTGAGTTTCTATCCTGGGTAATAAAAAACCATAATCATTACACAGAGTCTGGGTGATAATAGTTCAGAAAATCACACTTCAGCGGGATTCGGATGCTAATATTTTCAATGCAGTAATCCTTGGAGGTTGGAGGAAGCCTTTTAAATGTTATCCCTTTTCCTTTTTACGCTATCTGTTCCAGTACCTGAATACAGGTACTGATTTTGTAGACTTTAAAGCAATAATTATTCTTTTGCAGCATGCGGCAGAACTGGAACAAAAGCAGAACGAAAGCGAGAACAGAAAGCTGTTGGGAGAAATTGTAAAATACAGCAATGTCATACAGGTAAACCTATTGAAATACATCTGTCCTCTCTGAGCTGGAAAGGAAACAGTTGTTTCATTTCAAGGTTATGGTGAAAGTGAAACTAACCACTGTAATCTGGATTGTCAAGGGTCAGGTAAACAGAACTTGGTGAAGTTTACAATATTGTGTTTTTCTGTCTGTTTTAAAGCCTACCAGAAGTGCTGCATATTCATGTTTAAATAATATGTCATAGTATAAATTTTATGTGTAATTTTTGTTGCTGCAGTTTAGTATCTGAATGTAAATACGTAGCTTTTATTTTCAAGATTGATTTCAAAATCGTATTTTAGAGGTGCTGTGCAGTGCCTCTTAAATCACTGAAGTCATTTGTACTTCATGACATATAAATGAGACAGAAGTTATGTTCTTAAGTGCAGTACGACTTCCCTGTAATGGATGAAATTCCTGAAGGTAATGCTATTAATGGACCCTTGCCCTACTTGTGTAGTATATGCTGTAAAATTGATCGCTGACACATTTCTCTCAATCTGAGATATACCATCTGTTTTCTTTAGCTGCCGTATAGATAACTCTCTTCTTGTTTTACTTCGTCTTCATGTATGTTATGAAAAATCCCTACAGTGTGAAAGCCAGTGTCTCCTCTTTGACTGAAGGGAGGAGAAGCAAAACCTATACTGTTTTTTTTAAAATTATCATTTGTTCACAGCTACTGCACATAAAAAGTAACAAGTACCTCACAGTCAATAAGAGATTGCCAGCTCTGCTAGAGAAGAATGCTATGCGGGTATCTCTGGATGCAGCAGGGAACGAGGGATCCTGGTTTTATATCCAGCCGTTCTGGAAACTGAGGAGTGAAGGTGACAATGTAAGTAGAAATACTGTTAATGTACAAGAGGGAGAAGGCAGAAAGTTTCCAGAAGACACAAAATTTCTTTGCTACTGGCATAAATCATAGTGGATTACGTTCAGAAAAAAAATATTTTTTAACAGTGCTTGGGACTATTGTCTTTTATGTGTAACTAGAAAGTATTACTAAATTATATGGTCTGGAATCTGAAATGTTGCCACATTCATAGAATCATGGAATGGTTAGAGCTGGAAGGGACCTTGAAGATCATCTAGTTTCAGCCTCCCTGCCATGGGCAAGGACACCTCCCACGAGACCAGGTTGCTCAAAGCCCCATCCAACCTGGCCTTGAACAATTCCAGGGATGGGGCATCCTCAACTTCTCTGGGCTACCTGTTGCAGTGCCTCACCACCCTCACAGTAAAGAATTTCTTTCTAATATCTCATCTAAATCTACCTTCTTGCAGTTTAAAATTGTTATCCCTTATCCTATCGCTACGGTCCCTGATAAAGAGTCCCTTCCCATGTTTCCTGTCAGCCCCGTTTAGGTACTGGAAGGCTGCTATAATGTCTCTCTGGAGCCTTCTCTTCTCCAGGCTGAACAGCCCCAACTCTGTCAGCCTGTCCTCATAGCAGAGGTGCTCCAGCCCTCTGATCATCTTCATGGCCCTCCTCTGGAGCTACTCCAACAGGTCCATGTCCTTGTTATGTTGTGGGCTCCAGAGCTGGACACAGTATTGCAGATGGGGTCTCACAAGAGCAGAGCAGAGGGGCAGAATCACCTCCCTCAACGTGCTGGCCGTGCTACTTTTGATGGGGCCCAGGATAGGACTGGCTTTCTGGGCTGGGAGTGCACATTGCCAGCTCATGTTGAGCTTCTCATCCACCAAC
The DNA here is from genome assembly GCA_013398295.1 of Chionis minor. Classification (NCBI taxonomy): domain Eukaryota; kingdom Metazoa; phylum Chordata; class Aves; order Charadriiformes; family Chionidae; genus Chionis; species Chionis minor. The sequence continues at coordinate 297,111 of VZSF01002862.1, read as the reverse complement.
ACCCCCAAGTCCTTTTCTTCAGGGCTTCTCTCAATCCATTCTCCACCCAGCCTGTATTTGTGCTTGGGATTGCCCCAATGCACATGCAGGACTTTGCACTCATCTGAGCCTCTTCTCACCCGTGTTGGGGCATCTTTGCTAAGTCCACGTATTGTGTGGAGATTTAAAAAGCTGATTCTGGGCAACAATTTTTTCAAGAGGTCAGCAGAGAATGTCTCTAGGAAATACATCAGGTTTCCTTAAATCTGTATTCCCCCTCAACACGAGAGTGACATCTGTGATTGCAATTGTGTTGGATAGTCTGGTGGATGTTTTCTTCGTAGGTTCAATAGGAGTCTTGCATATTGGCAAGAGGAAGAATATTTAGGAGAGCTCTTCGCTGCAGATCTGAGAGTTGTGCTGTGAGATCAAAACTCAGTTCTTCATTCAGTCATCTGTGGCTTGGTTAAGCGCCCACTGTGGAAAATTCAGATCTGCCTCTGGGAAAGCCACATGATGAACTTGTGTGGTTTTATACTGTAGACCTGGCTGGGAATGTTTGACCACTCTCCCCTGTGAAGTAATCAGTGAAAGAGCCCTCTTAGGATTGCAGACAGGAATGCCTGTTTTCTTGTGTATTTTCTCTCGTTAACTTTGTGGTTACCCAGCTCTTGGGATGCTATCCAGGATGAGTGTGGTTTTTTACAGCTCCTTTTGGCAATCTGTTGTGGGGAGGGGAAGGACTGCATTCCCAGCTCCTGGTCAGAAGTCCCGAAAGTCATAGTCTTTCCCTGCTCCAATGTGGAAAGCTCCCTTTTTCCCCAAGCCTGTTGCAGGGAAAAGCAGCAAACATGAGTCGCCCTCTGGGGCACCTCTGCATGGCTTTTCAGCTGGGGAAAAGAAGCGTTGTGCATCAAACATTAACCTGTTATTCCTTTCCCTCTTTGGAAAGCATAAAAGGTGACTTATTGCTTTAAGGTTTTTGGCTTAAATTCTTAGAATAACATCAATTTGGTATCTTCTTCATTTCTCATGCCCTCATGCCTGGGAAATAAGCGCATGCCATGCTCTCCAGAGTGAGGACCTGGGATTCGCAGATTATGATCTGCAAAGCCACCATGAGCCCTTCCAGCTGAAAGCAGCAGAATGATCTTAAGCATTATAAGTCATCCTCAGTACTACAGAGTTTTTGATTCAATTTTACACTATTGTGGGCACATAAGAGTTTGGAAGCAGTTTTGCTGGTCTGAAAAGTTTGCAGATCATCGCAGCAATCGCTGTAGCATCCCACTCCGCAGACCTCTCTTCCGTTTTGGTTCAGTGTGGGGCTGTATTTGACAGGCTCTGACCCACAAGGGCTGTGTGGGAAACTGTTGGGTTTACTCCTAACTTAATGGTCTCCTTTGGAACCTGCCTGCTGCTCATTTGCGGTCACCAGGTGTTGCCTTTCAGAGCTGGGAGCTCGCTACTGCTGTATGTATTTTAGAGGGGGAAGTCTCAAGACCCAAGTTTTCCTCCTTTCTACAAGGCCCAAACAGAGCTGATAGTTTTCTTTGCAAACTTCCAGTGTTAATAGTCCTTTGGTAGCTTTCTCATAACTGCTCTGTCGCATTTCCACCCCTTCAACAGCTGCAGCAACTCGGTGGCTGTTGTAAGGGGAACAGGGATAGCAAGTGATGGGAGAAATCCTTTGCTTCTCGCAAACGGAGGGAGGCTCCAGCCTTGTACCCACCCCTTCCCTCTCGGTTACTCCCAGGCACATGCCCATTAAAAGGCTAGTTTCTGGGGGAGTCTTCTACAAAGCACCTAGTACCACATAAGCTGGGACCACTTTACCACTAGGTTTAAAGGACTTTTTTTTTCGTGTATGCTTTTCTTCTTCTGACCTCTCAGTGCATGGAGTTAACTTGGTATATTGGGCCCTTATTTTGCTTGGAAACTTTGGGGTTTTTTTGTTTTTTTTTTTCTTCTCAGTTTCTGTGCTATAACAAGGAAATCCCCTAAGCAAACACATTTGAGAAAGTCTTTAGAACATTAGAAGTGAGTATTGAATTACTGCTTGGATGACCGCTACTGTGTCAGATAACCCAGACAAGCTAGATCCAAATATGCCACATATCCTAAAAGAAAAAAGGGTAGTTAGTCTCGGGGAGGTTGTGATATAGGAAGTCACGTGTGTGACTTTTCTGGTAAGTCGTCACAGTTGTTTAGCTTTGTGAAATATTTTACAAATTATTTTTCTGAAGGAGGGTTAGGTTAGCTTCATTAGCAACTGATTAGTTATGCAGGTCAATGAAAGTAATGAAAAAATATGGCTGAAAATTTACAGTAATTAGCATAACAGCGGTATTTTATGCAGACTTTTGCTAAGCATATACCAGCTCTCCTTCAGTGGAAGTTGTGACTGTGTCTAGAGCTGGTTCCAGTTCAGCTGAACAGCAAAACGTGCACTGATAGCAGGGTTAGCTCCGTGTGAGTTGCATTTTCAGTTGTCTGCCATTTTAGTGGTTTGAAACTCAATCTTGCAGTATGCCGAGGGAAGTGGTCTTGGACTTGGGGAATGCCCAGCCGTCTGCGGGCAAGTTCTGTTAATCCTCCCCATCTTTGAAGTGTGTCAGCAGTTGCACTGGCAGATGTGGTTGTAGCATAAAAGTAACAGAGATGGAGTAGCAGAGCCTTTGGTGTGCCTGGTAAGGTACTTGGATAGTTAGTCCAAACTGAAATCACTGCTACTGCATCTTCACAGCTAATAAAGCCTCTTGTAACTGCCAGTCTTTGTCATATACTACACCTCTACTAGAGTATTTGCTCCTACTTCTTGATTGAGATGTTGCTGTCAGGTGGCCTTACTGAGTTTATATGAAGGACAGAATCACTCTAAGTGATGCCAGCGCATCCAGAAGCCACCCAGAAGACAAAACGCAGTCATCTCTGACTGTGGCTCTTCCCACTCTCTGTGTACCCTCTCCACCAAGACATGTCCAAGTAGGGTTGCATAATTTTAGAAATTACGTTGTTTGGGAAGAACTCCACTGCATCCAAGACTGAAGGACCTTGTAGGTTTATCTTGAATTCAAAAGCGGAATTCTCATTGGCTTCATTATAAATGTAATCATTCTTCGGAAGTTTCTTGTCTAGACCAGAAAGGGTAAGAGTTTTGTCAAAGGAATCAGGAGTGAAATCCTCAAAAGCTGCGAGTCTGATGCAACTTCAACGAATTCATTTCCATATGTAAGGAAGAAGTCCCAGAGACCTGTCAAACTATTACCCGCTTCTGGTCTACAGCATACTGCGGCTAGCTGTGCCCAAGGGTAGCTAAGGAAGAGGTGAAAGAGCTGGCATCAATTTTAATTTTGCAGAGCAAAACCTTGGGAATACCCTGCTCTGTCTTCTATAATCTCCATATAGTACAATTCTGTAGGCAGAAATGTGGGCACGTGGGCATGCAAGTGCTCTGCCTCCAGTGTTTTGGGCGTGCTGGGGCGTTATTTGGAGCCAGAAGTCAACTGGGTAGGGGATGGGTGGAACTCAAAAGAGCAGACTTGCAGCTTGCCCAAGGCAGCCGTGTATACGAGAACAGGATTCCCTCTTCACTTTGCTTTTCTTTTCCACGTCACTGGCGGAGGGTGTATAGGAAACAGGCACTGTGAAATTACCTCTATCCCTTCCTTCCCAACCACCTCTGGAGGTTTGAAGCAAGAAGACAAAGAAGAAAGGAAAAGAACACAGGATATCTCATTGCTTCTGTGGCAGCTGGCAGAGCTGGCCGGCATCGAGGGCAGGTTACTGATGTGGACTTGGAGCAGGGCAGGAGATTGAGACAGAAACCATGACCCCATATGTCACTTCTTCCTTAGATGTGTGCCTACAGCAGAGTAGCCATGTACGTCTCCTTTTCTCTGGTTACTTCCATGGTAGTCACAAGCTTGCATTCAAAGATGCCTTCCCCTGCCCCTCCTTTTTGCTTTTTAAATAAGATGCTCAATGATGCACTCTCTTACTAATTAAGTTGTTATAGTCCTGGTGTACTTGCAATGATTTTGAAGTCCTGATTCCACTTTGCAGGATGCAAGCCTGATGGTTTTTTGATTATTGAATTGTCTGGTCATAACTTCTTAAAATGGGCTGTAAGTAATGTCTGTGTGAAGCATGGCATGCGGGAATGTATTGCATAAGTAATGTATCTTAAAGGCATTTTGTCGTTATTTTGGTTCCATTAATGAAATTGTTCTCATTACTTGGATCAAATAGGATTTCTATGTGTAGCCTGAGCATGATGACACTGTCTTTTGCTACTGTTTATTTTAGCTGCGTTGGTAAAGAACAGGCAACCTTCTTTTTCACCTCTGCAGTAAGTGGGCCAAATTCGCCTGTGTTGAAGTTACATGAGGCTGAATTGGGCTCTGCTTTTCCAGAGGAAATGTGCTGATCGATGCAGAAAACATTTTTGTTTATTTGTGTTCCAAAAGAAAGCATGGCTTGTGCAGCATTTCATATAGCAAAAATCACATGTAGCCACTTGTCTTTGTGTGTCTGTGTGCTTAAAATTGCTGTGAACAATGTAAGCAAATCAGGACCCAGTGACAACCAATCTATGTGGATTGATTTTATTTTTTAAAAAATATTTATTTCCCCCCCCTCCCAGTTATGAATTGCATTCTCCATATGCATGTCACAAACACTTTTTCGGTCCAAGATATTTTCTTATATTGTTTTTCCCTGTCTGTATAGGTAAAGAATTGCAAAGGCATGGGAATTTGCTTGCAGGGAGTCAGCTAGGAATTCCTCTCATAGAAAGAAGGTCTCTTAGCTGATGTACCTGTTGCCTGTGCTGGGCTCCAAACACCTTTTGGGGAGTAACAGCAGAGGGGATGGAGTGTGTTTGCCTCTCTCTGAATTTGCAGTAATTTATGTTCCTTTCCAGACTGAAGTCATACAGTCTAAATCACAAAACTCCTGAGCCTGCCATGACATTTGCCAGAAGATGGTCCACAGAGCTGGGGAGCCACTGGGCTAAAGAAGTCATAGGCAAATTTTTAAGGCTTTTGTGAAATGAAAGACACATTGATGGGAGAAGGTTGGCAGACAGCAAGGGAGGGAAAAGCGTCTTGCTGTCTGACTACAGATTATTTTCTAAGCTTTCTCTGCCTGTTGGCTAGCAGCATATATGGGATAAAGAGTAGTTAATGTAACTTTTAGATGAACTGAACTGCTCTTGGAATTCATAGGTTCATGTCTATTTCGTGATCTTGAATTTCTGCTGAACCGGGTAACACGCTTACTGCGAATGCGAGGATTCATTAGTGAGAAATCTTGAACTCAAATAATTGCAGAGGCACAGGTGAACAGACCTGGTGTGCAAATTTTCTGCAAATAAATTCACCGAGTGCCGTTCTTAGAGCATGCAGTTGAGCAATTTTCTAAAAATGTAACATTACTTCATTTTATTGGATAATTACATAGGTCTAAATTGCACTTTATTTCTGACTTCCAGGTTGTTGTGGGCGATAAAGTTGTTCTCATGCCCGTCAATGCAGGGCAGCCACTACATGCCAGCAACATTGAGCTTCTGGATAACCCTGGTTGCAAAGAGGTGAGTTCAGTAACTGCTGACCTGAGATGTATAATACATTGTTCTTGACTGGTATTCAGAACCCACCATGGGCTAGATACCAGTATTAAACATTGGTTCCAGCTTGGCCTCAAAAAACCGATATGAAATATACTTATTCTTGGCACGGTTCTGTCTGGCAGCGAAAGCTTCATGAGGTTTGCTTGAGTAGCTGAAACTCTCATTGATGTAAAAATAAGTCCTCTTCCAACAGCTCTTTAGGACATCTTTGGTAGGCTGTCAACAGACAGAGTGGCGTTTTGCCTACTCAGTCTTCTCCAACATCAACATCACTGTTGTTAAGACTTCAGAGCTTCAGGACCCCTGTTAGGAACTGTACAAGACACAGCTAAGCCATGTCCCTTGCCACCCTAGATGAGGGGTGGTCTTTTAGCAGAACAGAATACCTCAAAAAGAAAATAACACCCCTTAAAACTATCATTGTGTTGTATTTTGTTTTGCCTTTTTCTTTTTCACAAAGGTAAATGCTGTCAACTGTAACACAAGCTGGAAAATAACATTGTTCATGAAATTCAGTAGTTATCGAGATGATGTACTGAAAGGAGTAAGTATGGTTTCTGAATTTTTTTTTAATCTGAAAAATCATGCCGTATTTGACTTTAGAGGAATACTACATGGTGAATAAAAGAAGAAATGAGGACTTTACGGAGCTGTTGAGGGTGCTTCGCTACTGTCCTTCAACAGCCAGAATATTTTTCCTTTGTGTTACTGTCTTACTAAGTGAAATTGTCTGGATTCTGTAATAAGACAATGTAGGTTTAAATGCCAAGGGGTTGCACAGCTTCATGCCTCCAGATCACTCCCTGGGGTCATTTACATTTTCATTTTAAATAAATAAATTTCATTTGTCCTTGCTTGTACCTTAATAAGTTATTATCAGCGGGCTATTTTTCAGTAGGTGTAAAGCCACCAGCAGTTTTTGAGGAAGAATTTGAAAGGGAAAATGGAATATCTGTGTAGACCCTTTTAGGCGAGAGTGTTTCACACCTCAGGGAGAGGCAGAAGGAAGCAAATATCATGGCAGCAGAAATAGAGAGGGGGCATAGGTTTTGGCTGCAAAATAGAAGGGACGAGATAATATGATGTTAGAAAAATATATTCACTTTCCCTAAAAGCCAAGAGAGATTAGAAATAAAAAATCCATTTAGTAAAGCTAGCTAGAATTAAAAATCACCTTTAAGTTGCTGCCCACTATTCATTGCAGTGCTCTGCAACAAGTTCTCTTTTCACAAAAGTGCCTGGGTTTCCTGCAGGACTGAATTATCTCAGTTGATTTCCAGACTCAGTGCCGAGATTGTATGCTCTGCACTTGGTATCTGCTCCAGCTATAGAAAACTAATAAATGTTTTCTTCACATCAGCTACGTTGACATCACTGGAGCTAGTACAGAAATAGAGGGTGAGTGTAGCGGCTTTGCCTATCGCTTAATAATGCTTCTTTTTCATACTGCTTTAGGGAGATGTTGTTAGGTTGTTTCATGCAGAGCAAGAGAAGTTTCTGACCTGTGATGAATATGAGAAGAAACAACATATTTTCCTTCGTACTACATTACGTCAGTCAGCCACTTCTGCAACAAGTTCTAAAGCACTGTGGGAAATAGAGGTATTTTTTTTTCTTTTTATAAATATTTTACGACCCGAAGGCCAGGGTTCAGCAAAAGTACCTTACCACAATCTGAATCATTCATAGCCTCTTGATATCATCATACACCTCCCTGTAACTATTATTATTTTATGAAGCGGTTTGTGTAGGATGAACACTGAAGAGATGCTTTATTGTTGTGTGTGTGTGGAGAGAGGATGTTTTTTTACTATATTTACCTGCACTAGAATGACAAAGAGTCAAATTCAGCCTTGACGTAAATGGTGCGATTTTATCAAAGCGAATCGAATGACACTCATGTACCCTGAGTTCTGAGTGTTTATATTTGACTTCATGTGCAATATAGAAAATTGAAATTCATGACTGACAAGAAATCTCACAAATGTGATCGAGTCCGTTCTTCTGCAACGGGGCACATCGGCATCTCTTTAAAGTTAGGCTGAATAAAGGTGGTGTTGCTGTATGGGGGTGATTTTGAGAAGATGACTCGCAGATATATTTTTGTTTAACTGAGGAACGTTGGAAACTGGTATGTCTCAAACCCTTGCTATTACAGTAATGTAACTCCTATACCCAAAATTCTTATGCGCTGAACAAACCGCATGTTTAAAACAGAGCTCCTCACTCAAGCAAGTGGTTGATTTTTGTCTGAGTAAGGACTGTATGGAATAGGGTATGTTGCACTTGTAGGTATTTGAGATTACTCCTTAAGAGAGACTGGCACTGCTAGGTTTGAAGGTAGCAAATGATCTACAGCTCAGCCAAAGGGAAAAAGAAATAACCTGGGATGTTTCAAATGATACGGGGATATTTTATCACTTGAACGAAATCAGAAGCCCTTAGTGTTATCAAAAATGGAGCTGGTATAAGTGGTGAAACAATGTAAGAGGATTTGAATTTTGCTTTTGTGTAGTGCCTATGTAAGTGTTGAGCCAGCTCCACTCACTTTCTTGAGCTCCAGATTCACACCATGTCACTTTAAAGCAAAGTTTGGCTCATGTTTGCTGGGAGTAGATTAATGAAAACATGGAAAGTAATAGGAGGAGTATTTCCTGGCACCTGGCAAAAAGTGAATGTAAGTAGTTGTTATCTATGGTGGGCTTAGTGTGAGCACAAATTCCTTTCTGTGGTAGACTATTTGTAATAATGTAGTTTACGTATTTTTGTTTGGAATGAACTGTAAGAAATGTCAGTGATCTAAGTATGATCTTGAGAAGCATGATTAAAATCTCTACTTCTTTTAGGTTGTCCATCATGACCCTTGCCGGGGAGGGGCAGGACAGTGGAACAGCTTGTTTAGATTTAAGCATTTGGCAACTGGAAACTACTTAGCTGCAGAGGTAAGAATGGCAATTAAACAAGTGGTTGTGTGCTGCCTAACCAAGTACTATACATGTCCTGCTAATTCAGAAATGCCATAGTAAGTAGGTCCATGATGTAGGTCTCTGAAAAGATCTCACATCAGGTCTGAATGGGGAGAACTGGATGTGCGCTGCTTTGTGCTGTATCCAAGGGTTGCAAGGAAAATTTTCTGAACTACAGGACACTGTTAGGTGAGTTCAAGACAACATATAACCTTAATTTCAACTGTGCTGTTGAATCTTGAATCTTCTGTTTGTTGTCATGGCAGCCAGGATGAACACCACTGTTAAATATCCACCATATTTACACTGAAAATCCTTGGATTCATTTATCTCTCTGCGCTTGATTTTTGGAGTAGCGTTGTGATCAGTCAAATATTCTTATTTGGTAGCTCAGGCAGCCAGATAGAGATTAAAGCTTTTAGAGTGGAACTGAATGCAAGGTAATTACTGGGCTTGATCAGAGAAGTCTGTGTGCAGGCACTAGAACAGATACCCTAATCTGCTCTAATTCAGGAGTTGTCATTCCTTTTTTTTTCCCTGCAGGCTCTAGCCTTCTAGAAAAATATGTTTCTGTGGTGCTGATTTCAGTGTGTTGATCTCTGCCAGCCAGCATGCGGTCCAGGGAATCTCTGTGTTCTGTAGAAACCTGGGGAAGGACAAACATGTCATGACCAATTGGTGTCATGACACTGCATTGTGATGATAGCAGGTTGCAGTGTTCTGCTGCTGCACTCTTGTCTTTTGACTAAAAAAAAAAAGAAATCTTGTCCCTTTTGGTGGAACAGAAGGCCTAGGAGGAGGAGGATCTTGCAACTTCTCTGGTTATTATCTAGTACTTAATGTTAAGGCAAAATAGTGGTGTGATTCCCCAAAAGGGCAACTTAGTATCTTTTAAGAGCCATAATTGTCTTTAAAAGTAAAATAGGGCTCTTGACAAGCTGGAAGAGGGCAGATAATACCAAGTTTATAAAATGGGAGAGCCTTGGATTTTTTCCTGGTTGCAAGAAGCTGTGAACTTTTAAAGTCAGATTAGCCATATTAGAACTGATCTGTGTCCAAGTTGTATTAATGGAATGAAATTCCCACTGATTTAGTTAAGTCTGTGCAGGATTGCCTCTTTGATGTATGCTTCAAAGTGTCTGTGTGAAAATTTACAACCACAAGAGCCAGTTACAAATCACTGTGTGTTAGGGAATCCCTGAAAAAAAGACTTGCTCTAACTGTGTTGAGTTACCTTTACAGCAGTGCAACTTCTGCATGCGGACACATCCTTAGTGTTCCCAGGGTGCTGCTTGCACTCTCCAGCTCCTGTCACAGCCCGTGCTGATTTCAGAGTGAGAGCAAACAGGAGCTATTAAACCTTCACTTATTTCAAATTAACATCAAAACCTGTGTCAAAGCGTAAACAGTAGACCACCAGGACCGATGCTGATATTATTTTCTATCGAATACTGAATGTAATTTGGATCTTTTCACTGGTTTTAGCAGTAGCTGACAGTGTAAGTCAGAAACCTGACTTATGGGTGGCGGAGAGCATCATCCCTTTAAAGGCAGTGGGCCAACATGCCATAACTGCTCAGCTCTACGCCGCTGCCTCCATGCTGCAGCAATACCTTGGCCTGGCTGAAGCCAACTGGCTTTATCGTGTAGTTAATATTGGCTAACAAGAACCCAAGAGACGGTTTCTTTTTCCTCTCTGCTTACAGTGAGAGGTGCTCCTAGTGGAAAGGTTTTATTCAGACTTACTTAGGCTGATGGAGAGCCAGGAAGGGCATCAAGCACTCTGATGAGCTTCCTTCTGCCACCATACCTCATCTGCTCAGGGGTTTTCAGGAGGAAAATCTGCAGGTGAAGACGTGTCACACTACACTGAATACCAAACATGAGCTTAGGTCCTTTCTACCTCTGGAAAGGAAATTCCCATCAGAAAGACTCGTAATGTGGAGAGTAAAATTGGCACAGTGGAGTGAGAGCTGGAAGGGCATTTGGGTTGAACAGCGGTGATGTGCTGTGACGGGGGAGCAGTGTTAGCTACTCCGTCTATGAAGTGTAAAATACCTGCTGGTGGAGATATTAGAGGTACCTCTGTAATAAAAACCCGTGAACTGTATTTTACACAGTTCACATGTCAGGCACAACACACCAGCCAGAAGTAGACATCAAAGATTTATGAACAGGCAGGCAGACACCTCATGTGCGTGAGCTAACTTTAAATCCATTGGGAAAAGCTTACTGAACACTTATCTGTGCTCTTGCAGCACATGAAGATTACTCATGGTATGGATTATCAACAGCGTCACGCATTGCCATGACCTGATTTTGTTTAAGCTTCCATGATAACGATATCTAGAGTGGAACAATAAGTACAAACACATAAACAAAAACCACAAATCTTTTAAGCATTCTGTTGTTGGCTAATGATACAATTTCTGTCACAGGTTGAGCTATTGTAAATCAGGATTAATCACTGTTTATAACCATCTTTTCATTACTTCATCCTTCCGTAAATCAGCTTGATGTGTACCACGGAGACTTCTGCAGTAGAATCTTGCATGGGTCAAGTCTCAGACAATGAGCAGAAGTGTCCTTCACCTGGGAGTCTCCTTTTGCTCCTCTGCAGTTAGTCTTATACCTTGTGTGAGCACGTGCTGTGCCTTCTCTTTTTCTCTCAGGCTTCCTGTGCCAGATGTGACTGGTCAGCCTGATTTGTGACTCGGGACAGGGGGGTCTGAGCCACGCTGATTTGTGACTCGGGGCAGGGGGGTCTGAGCCACGTACCGAAGGGATGCTGCTGCAGCTTGTTAAGGCCAGGGGATCATCTGGGAGCGAAGAAAATTCAAGACATTTGCCCCAGAGAATCCAGGAATTTAAAACTAAAAAAGGTGTTTCAATACTGCAGTAACTAAGTTTGGAAAAATAAAAAAAAAGTGAGGCAATAATTGTTCAATAAACAGAACATATAGGTGAATATGTAATATCTAATTCTTATAAACTTGAGAGAATGAAGTCAGGATATCGAAATCTTAAATTCCATGTTCCTAAGAATCACAGTTGTCCAGCTTTTGTTACCTTGCAAAATGAGGTCCTCTGATACCTCTGACTTCTGACAGTCTCAAGTTGTACCATTTCCTTTAATCCTCTTTCCAGTTGGGATTACTTAGGCTAATTTTCCTTAATACTTTGAAGTTCCTTAAGACCTACTGATACCAGAGAGCAACCTAGACCCTCGTACCAGACTGTGGGCTGAAGGTGAGGCACCCTGAAAGTCCCACAGCTAAAGGAGACCCAGTGGAAGACATTTGCTAATTGCACGTAGCTGCATTATCATTCCCCTACTACTGTGCACGTCCTGGGGACACACATACGTCAGATGTATGTATGCTTTCACAAAACATACATCAGATGTATGTATGCTTTCACAAAATTACGTAAGGCACAGAAGGGATACGCTGAAGAAAGGGTTTCATGTTTGGTGGTAGGACTTGGGATGTGGGACATCTGGATAGGTCATAATGTCTCCTACATGTCCGGCATTTGGCAACCTGAAGCCACTGGCTCAGACATTCCCAAAACACTGAAGTCATAAAAAAGTGGAATGAAATACTCCGCTGAAAAATTGGAAGGAGAAATTTTCTTCTTTGGAGACAGTGGGAGTTCTACTGTTAATGTCAGAAGGGCTTGATTTCACCCAAAAGAGCAAAGCCAGCTCCTTAGCAGAAGATTTAGACACTAAGCCACCAGCTAAGATCCAGGCTGCTGAGTTTTATTCTCATCTTCACAGAGTCAGCAGTCTTTTAGAAAAAGTTCTGTGGAAGATTCTTTTTTTAGCCTTGGTTACAGTAAAATGACCCAAGTTATTTTGAAGTTTTATATTTATGAAGAAAGGCTGTAAGGTTAGGTGAAAATTGAATGCTTCAAAATTACAAAGACTTTCCCAAATTTTTTTAAAAGTCTTTTCAGTGCCTGTACCACTTGTAGTACGCACCCAGATCCGTCTGTCTCTATGGGAGTGAGCTGCAATTTACTTGAACAGCCTTTCAAATGCTGCGGGTTGGGATCACACAGCTGTGCCTTTCTCATGAACACACCTCACCTTTTCAATATTCTAATCACCAGGATAAAGGTCTCTTTGAAGTGAATATCAGCTTATCAATTCTGCTGAACCAAAATATGCACCTTTAATATGGTTCTCCGTGTGTATAGCAGCTCCAGTTCTGTGATTTCTAAACTGGATAATCTGTACTGAAACCATTAACACTTGCTGTATGAGGATGTTAAACAGAAATATGTGTGCCCATGCGTACATATATGCACACACAAGAAATGCAGGGTAAGTCTGTCGTTTCATATTAAACTTCTCAGGTGAGATGGATATTGCTGAAATAATCACATTGTGACATGTATGCAAATGTCACATCACCTGCTAGTCTCAGATATTGCAGTAGACAAACCACAGTACATTGCTTGTGAAACATTGTGAACATGTGCAGAATTTGTAAGGAAAAATCTGAGAATTCTGTTTTACTTAGTTGAATAGACTAGGTACCTTGGCCAAGATATGGCAGTAAATCTGTTGAGGTAATTCTGTTTAACACTGAGTTAACTGTACTATACTCGATGAATTAAGATAGCGTAGGTAAGATGGCAGCCTTGATGCTTACCTTCTGTGATTCTATAAAATTGTGGCCCTAAACAAGGGTTCAAATTATTGCTCTCTCTTCCAAGGTAGTGCAAGAGTACTGGTGTTGCTCCAAAAGGTAATCCGTGCCCCGAAGTTGTTCTTGCTGAAAGAGAAGAGTGAGAACACACTGTGTGATGCAATAGGTTGAAGCAATGAACTCTGAGGTAGTGGCAGAACGAAACGTACTGTTTACTGACTTGTAGTGTGCTTCATTCATTAAATCACATTGTTGCTCATACAAAGGCCCGCATTCCATAAAGCTCTTGGGAGCAGCCTTGTCCTTGAAGTCAGCGGAGTGTGAGCATTTATGTGCTCAGGGGTCAAGGATGTCTTAGATACTGACCTGATGGGTTTGGACTTCCTCTGATGGTTTTCACTTGTGCAGCCACCCCCTGGACCTCTTTGACCATTGTAGGGCTGAAGCCTCCACAACAGCCGCTTTTAACTTCTGCATGTGAATATACTTCATAAATGGCTTGTTCAGGATAATTGGGGTGGCAGGCTCTTTAGCATATATCCTGGTGACGGACAAGTCACAGAGATAAAACTACCTGCTAGCTAGCTGCTTTGGGCAGAAGTAGCAGCCTGCTGTGCATCCCTGATGCATGTCGTGGAAGACTCCTCAGGCTTTCTTACAGGGTTCGCTTTCTTCATTCTGCAAGAGTGAAAGTGCAGGGTTTAAGCTGTAAAATGGATCAACTCTGATCAGGCTTTTGTTCTAAATTATTTTCTTAAAATCCTGCATGAAACATACTTCCAGCTTCCGGGTTATTTTAGCACTAGATGTTTGATGGAGTTTCTTCTGAAGGTAGGAGTGATTGAAGCCAGTTGGCCTGAGCAGCACAGTGTTACACGCATGTGAGATGAAATAACAATTACATGAATAGTCTAAACTGAACGGGAATTCCAGTCCGACTCGCCAAGGCTGTAGTTCAGTGGCAAGAGCACTTCAGTGGCAATGTAGGCTTGCAGAAATGTCGTGTGTTCCGCAGGTATTTGATCTGGTCCCGTGACACAATGCGCTGTGTCTGGGGTGGCGTTGGCACGGACTCTGGGAATAGCCTGCGCTATTAAACAGGGTCACTGAGCTAAGGCACAGGGGCACAGGTGGTTGGGGTGGGTTAACAGGAACTGCTGAAGCCAGCGTCAAAGGTCTTGCCTTGTGGGACTGCCAGCTGAATTTCCCCACTTGCTGAGAACCTTGAATCAACAGCCAATAAAAGTTACTGACATCTCTCTCGTCTTTCCTGAATAATTTCTTCCCATATTATCTCACCCTTCTGTCAAAATTGCCCAAGTTTTTTTTCAGAGAAACATCATTCACTTTAAATTGAGAACTGCTGTTAATTTGGTTTATGTTCTTTTAAACGGATTTCTGTTATGTCTCAGGATTAAAAATATTAGCCTGCCATATGATATATACTGTTATAATATGCATTTATCCGGGTGGACAGAGCCATACTATTCATAACATTTAATCCTGGTGTGGTAATCACTTGATTTGGCTCATGGTGAAGATAGCCGAGTGCATGTTCAAGTTACTATTGATAGAAAATAATCCTCTCCTGCTTTCTGAATAGGACATAGTAAAGAAGTGGAACTTGCTGCCACAAGAATGGAAAACAAGATGTTTAACGAGATTTTAAGGAAGATTACATATTTGTGTGAGTAATAGTATCCTCAGCATTAGCTAAGATAAAAAAGAAATATAAAGGGAAATCAGATCCTAAACTTGAGGCTATAAACTGGAATTAACTCCTTGAAGCCCTGGAGAAACTTTCCCTGTAATTTTATGGACTTACCTTTCTTTTACCTTCTTAAACTGCTGTGGAAAACGGAATACTGCATAGGATGTTTTATTAAGGCAACTGAGATTGAATATTTGAAGGCTGGTTTTGGAAACTGGACTACTGACAGCTTCCTGTGTTCAGGAAGCAATAAGGGACCACTGTGTGCCAGTGGTATTTTTCAGAATGACATGGAGGCAAGCCCATGCAGAAAAATTTATTCATCCACTGATCATACAGCTCATGCATAGGAGGAGAGCATAGTGCTTCCTTCTGCCTTTAGAAGTAGCAAGGCAAATAATGGGATAAAAATGGCCTTGTTTAAGATCTGCAGGTACCTTTTGCTCAAGAATAACCGTTTGCAAACTGGAGAAGGTACCAGGAGATGGCAGCATCCACCAAGGCCTTCACACGTCTGCTCACACATTTAATTTGTTGGTACTGCGGGACCTCCTTACCTTGCTTCAAAATCTTCTGTTTGAGTCATTTTTTTCCAGGCTCTTCGTTAAATGTTAATACAGCGTTCTGATTAGTTTCTATCCGTTGGGCTTAGTGATTAAAGGTTCTTGTAAGAAAAAGGGCTTGCCAAGGTGACAAGGTGAACTCGGCACCGTAAGCCTTATTTCTGTTTTTCTCTGTCTCATAGGAGGAGTGTGGTTTTGTTTTAAAGCTCTATAAGGAGTGAGGGATAATTTACAGCTATTCGTGAAGAAGTGGAAGAGATCCAGAGACTAGGGGAGGATGGATTACTGATTTACAGAGCCAGTCTGACCTGTTCCACAGACTTTGATGTGGCTTTTTAAAGTGACAAAGTTAAAACTGTCCATTTAGCAAAACCCAGGGCTAGATTTTCCAAGTTTTTAGAGAGTCTTGGGGATGCAGCTGAATTTCTTGACCTGACTCGTCTTAACATTGGTGGAAGTTAGGAACAACATTTGCATCTGTCGGTGTGCAAATACCTTCAGAAACCTGGGTCTCGGAGGAAGGATTTTTGACCCCAGCCAACTAGTTCTGCAGTAGTGATCTATGAGCCTGTGTTCTGGTTCATATATGTTTGTATACATATGACCTTTGGGAGGAAGGGAAATGTGAAGCTGTCAACGCAGCATTTATTGTCATCTAGTCATTATAAGGACTGCTTCTGTTATTAAAAATACAACATCTGCTGGTACTGCATTTTGATGTGTTCCAAAACAGCAAATGTAGACAGGTGGTCTTCTTTAGTGCATTTTTTGCTTATTATTTCAAGATTACTTAAGAAGCTTTTATTCAATTATATTTGTGCCTCTTTTTCTTTATTTTTGATGCTCGATGGAGGTTTAGAAGGCTTTCCTCTTTTTTTTTTTAATTGTTGTTGGGGGGGTTTTTTGTGCTTGTGGTTTTGTTTGGTTTTTAAGCGGTAGAAGTTTCAGGAATGTCTAATTCATACATCCCTACTTATTTTTGGGAGAACCACTGAAAAGCATGCGAGATATTAATATTTAGAACAGAACCCTTGATGAGGTGAGGATGCTTTTTTACACAGCACATGTTGGCATGGAGCCACTGAAGCTCATACTGGGGTTACGGCTCAGCATTCAGGTTAGACTAAAGGATCCCTTAGACATTTTTCCTTCTTTGCCTTCTTTGCCTTCTTTCCCTTCCAACTTCCTCTGCAGAATGGGATGTGGCTGTGTGACTGAGCACGAGGCATCCGTGTTGGTCAGGTTCTCTGCCCTTGGTCACAGGAGGAACAAAGGGATTTCCCAGTCACTGCACTCTCCTGCCTCACGTTGCGGCAGCTCCAGCTTATGCTGCTGACATGAGACCTTTAAATCAGTGATGATTTTGGCATACTAAAGCACTGGGCTGCCATTGCTTATACAGCAGCTTAAAATGCCATCAAGACGCCCTATTCTTTCTTCTTCCGATGAGTGTGAGTAACTGGGGCAGGAAGGTGTCAGAGCTGATTCTCATCCCAGTTTTTGACTATCAGGTGGCTCCCCTTGGCATGGATGCCTGTCCTCGCCCACGTCACTCTGCTTGTGCCGTGTGGGGGGCCTGAAGTGGGCAAAAAGATTCAGCTCTCCCAGCACTCCCAGGAAACTAGTCTGATCCGCTGAGACACGGCTCATAAGCAAAACAGCGCCAAGATGCAATCCTGAAATAAAAGATCTTTTAAGGTTTTTAAACTTTTCTCAGATGATGAGTATCAGGAACTTTGTGCTGGTGCTGTGGCAGTGCTGAATGGGGTTTATTGAGGTAGAGTTGTAGCCAGTCTTTCTCCAGCAAGTTAATAAGATGGCAGAAGTCCTTTGAATTCCACTGAAGTCTTTGAAATTGTGCAAAAGTCCTTTAGATTTATCAAAAGCTAATCAGTATGACATTAACAAAGAACAAAGCAAGCTTAATGAAGATGAAAGATTTGAGAAGTGGATTTTTTTTCTTTTGTGGTGGCTTTTTTCTTATGAAACCCTTGCCCTTGTTGATTGGGTAACAGGCTGTGTATTAACAGACTGGTTATCAAATGAAATGGAAACTGTTTATGTGTGTTGAATTAAATCCTTTTTTTGTCTGCAAGGGTTTCCTTCCTAAATGCAGGCTTTAACCAAGTTGTTAAAATGCTCATTCAGCTGAAATTTGGCAATCTAATTCTTTCCCTGACGAGATGTTTTAAATATCCTTTACCTCGTCAACAAAATTTGATTAAAATCAGCATGGGTGTTTCTTTCCCCAACGTGTTCTCTCTCTTTCTTAATTAAGAGTGTCCAAAAATAGCCTGTTTGGGTACCTTCCATGCATTCCTCTGTCTAGGAAAGCAGCATTCAGTATAAAGGTGAGATGTCAAACTGTCCATAGTATAGGCTTTGATTTATAAATCATTTGTTGGACTGTAACGCGTATCTTACTATATGAAGATGCAAAAATACCATTAAAGCCTTATTAGTGAGAAGTTGTTCTGCTCAATGGTGGAACCTCAGGAGATTATACAATGTTAAATTCTTATGTATTGAAAACTTTAAGATATAAACTTGACTAGCTTTGATCAGTAGAGATGTCATCAGCAGAGTAGCCTAGGACTTCTGGCACTTGATCTAACAGGATACCTCTCAGGATTAGCAGGGCATTCTCTGAGCGCCGAATGCCAGAATAACACACAAATGCACATAGCTGAAAGTTGTCTTCCTACTATACAGACTGTACAGGAAGGGGATCACATTATGAGGGAATTGGACAAAAATTCAGGAATGAGGTTCCTTGCCCTTCCAAATAATTTTAACTAGAAATGGTTAAAGACTTTGCACCTGAGTTTTCCACCTGTTAAAGCTGGCTTCTATTATGTGTTTGTCACACGTTCTCTCTACTGGGGACCTTCTAGTGCTCCCACAGTCCGAGCATATTGGTATATGTATGCATTCATACATCTACTCTTTTTACACGCCACCATGTACAAAGGCTGAACATGAAATCTATCTAAGAGACATCAATTTTTATACACCCAAGAAGGCCACCTGCAGTGCTGACCATGACATTCAGTCTCTTGTAGATACCTTGTGTAGATCATGAGTTGGGAATTTGGCTTCTTTAGAAAAGTGTGCAAGTAAATGCAAGTTCTGTTTAGCCTTAAGGAATGTATTACCTTATCTGTAGTTGCAAATCTTTCTATAAATGCCAAAATAGTCAATTATTTTAGTGTTTAAAAACATGATCTTTCGTGGTGGTTGTAGCGGCCTTCTCATGGCACTGACTGTCCTGGTTTGCTGACAAGTTTGCTAACCAGCTTCCAAGCTCTCTTGTAGAGTAGCTCTCTCTACTAGAGACTAGTAGACGGAGTCCAAGCCAAGTTGAGGTCCCAGGTACCTCCTAGGAATTATATTGTGCAAAACTGCATTTGCAGTTACAGTGGTACTTATCTGTTGGTAGGACCTTAGGATAAGGAAAAGCTCGTGCAGCACCTACGCCAGTGTGCCCTGTTAGCCTGTGCGTGTGAAAGAGCAATGTCTGCCATGGTCTGGGATGTGAAAGAAAAGTTGTTGTCGTAGCCCCATTTTCTGGAGTTTAGGAGATTTTATGTAGGCTGGAGGATGTGTAGAGTTGGGTCTGGGTTCATACGTATAAGCAACTGAAAAAGATGAAGCATTTGTGGTGTCATAAGTCATTGTCATTGGAGCTGTAAGAGTCGATTACCTTAGCCTTGCCCAACTGCAAAATCCCCACAATAGAGCCTGGCCAACTGTGGCAGTGGAGTGAAGGACGAGCACAACTACAAGGTAGCCAGTTCCCCACTTCACTGATGTGATAGGACAAGGGGTAATGGCTTCAAGCTGGAAGAGGGTAGATTTAGAACAGGTATCAGGAAGAAATTTTTCACCATGAAGGTGGTGAGGCACTGGAACAGGTTGCCCAGGGAAGTTGTGGATGCCCCATCCCTGGAAGTGTTCAAGGCCAGGTTGGATGGGGCTTTGAGCAACCTGGTCTAGTGGGAGGTGTCCCTGCCCATGGCAGGGGGATTGGAACTAGGTGATCTTTAAGGTCCCTTCCAACCTAAACCATTCTGTGATTCTACGAATTCTCCTCTGCCCTTCTCTAGTTATTCTGTACTAATGAAGTCTGTGTTACTTGGTGTAGATATCACCTCCCTCGCCACCATATAGCGATTGCCGTTTACTCAGGTGGTTAGGTTGTGTGGCCTTATGTAATGGGCAAGTGTTTGTGATATTATGGTGAGGATTATGTGCATGCCATAACATGGACTGAGTTTCAAGGTTTCTGATACTTAGTTTTCAGCCATGAGGAAGCTGAACTCTCATTTTGTGATACCTTTTTCTCTCCCATCCATGTAAAGGTGAAAAATGGCTCTACTTAAGTTTGTTGGAAAACAAGCAGCAGAGGATTAGGATTTCTGGATTATTCTGCATTGGAAAATAAGTTGTTGGAGATGCACTCTAAAAAAAAAAAATATAATGAAGCTATTACAATAATGATTTACAGTCATGCTTGAGCTCTGCAGTTTACAAAGCAGCATGTTCTTACTGTGTATTGACTGCATGCACCTTCCACTAGCATTTTACGGAAATATACAGTACTATATTTCAGCTACACTTCAGTAACGTTGCGACTTCAAGACACCCAATGACACAAAACAGCTTGAAGCTGGTTGAGCTTAAATGAGGCCCATTTTAGCATAGTGTTCTTACTTTCTAGACACCTGCAAAGAAATTTGCTTGATTTCATTAGCAACAAGGAAAAAATCAGTAATGTTGTTATTTTCAAGGATTCTTTTGTTTTGGAGGCTTATTGAAGAATGTGGAGGTGATCATGCATAAATCAGAAAGAGCAATAGGTTTTGGAGTTTTAAGACTGTCAGCGTGTCCTTAGCTCATTCTGCTGTACTTGGATATTGAAAAGGACTTGGAACAGGTGTAATATGACATAAAACACTACATGATTTATGCCCCTCTACCTGCAGAATATAGTATGGGATAATAGCTAATAGTCTGATTTTCAGGGATGCTCAGCACCAACAACCTCAGCTGAAATGAAAATGGAAATGGCAGCTGCTCAGCACAGCTAAAAATGGGGCCATGAACATCAGCCCTAAAACTGCATTCCATTGTGTTTACTGTTCAATGTCAGCATTTCAAAACTTTCTCTAAACAACAGCTTTTTAGCTTTATTATTTTTATTATGGTGGGGCATTTTATTTTTCATTTCAGCCTTCTGTCTCCCTCAGCCTCTGTCCACAAGTGAACTATTTTGGAAATTTGAGGGCATCTGTTTAGTCATTTTTAAAGTAGGCAAGAAGTGGCGTGGGAGAGAGATTTTCCTAGTTTCTCCTGTTGTTGCTATTTTATTTTTTTTTTAAAGCATCATTATGCTGAAAGCAAACACCTGAAGAACAGCAGAATTCAAGGCCCAATTCACGCTGGATAGACAACCGTATTCACCTGGGCCCTTCACCGCAATGTCATAGATTTATTCCGTTTGAAGATCTAGTCCTTAGTGCATGGTTCTCTGTGCTGAGTCTAGTGACAAACCTGAGATGACACAGACTTTTTTTCCCTTACAACCAGCACAATCTGAAGGTAGGATCAAATTTAGCCCTCCTGTGCCTTCTCTGTGCCTGTGCTGAAAGGCCACCATGTGTGGCTGTGACTAGGGAGCGCTGCCCCATAATTTTCTCTGTTCTTGAGGAAGGACTAAAGGTAAAGAGTTGAGCTTGGCCGTCAGAATGGGCAACTAGAATTATTCAAAGGTGTCAGGTGAACAAAAAATGCTAAAAAGAAGTGTGACAACTTACAAAGAAACCAAAATTATATGAAAAAAGTTATGTATATAAACATGTATATGTGTATCTCCTGGTTGTGTGTTGTTCAGTGTTCATCTCCCATTCCTGTTGCTGTATAACAGAAGTAGGTGGGAGTTGGAGCTAGGAGACTGTGTGAGAATGTCATGGAGGAGCAAAATGCAAGATTTGGTATAGGTGTCAATGCAGGGAGGAAAGCAGGCTCTCTACATTAGATTTGCGAGGGTAACACAGTGGCTAATGCAAATACTGAAATGAGGACAAGGGGAATAAACCTTCGGTCATTTCTGTGTTAGCACATAAAGTCATGACACAGAGGGAAATTATTTTCAGCAATTTTGTTTTCCTCCTTTCTTCAGGCTCATAATGTGGAGAGGAGCTGGCTTTTTTGGGTAAAGGGATATAAATTATACAGTGTTCTTAAAAAACTTATAAACTTAATAAAACGTCTTCACAGTAGTTGTCTGTGTAATGTTAGATGTATGATGACGTGATACTGAAAAGTTGTAACGGGATTTGTTCACCTTGCCCTGTGCAGTTCACTTCTGGCTCTTCCACACTGGTAATGCCAAATTCAAGCTAAGAAAATGACCACTTATCTGTATGATGTATACATGCTATCGTTGCTTAAAAACTTAGTTATCTTATATAACTAATAATTTCACTTCAGCATTTTCAACGCTTTGAAGGCATATCCTGTGTCAGGGAATATGGTAAATATCAAGGCAAAATTGTTTCATTATGTAAGTCAAATCTTGAAAGGTTTCATGTGCAGCCAGTGTGTGGGTGTATGTGTGTTTGTTTATTTGAGTGTTTAACTGCCTACATAATCCCTCATCTTCTAGTCTACATATTTCCCTTGTCAAAAGTAAAATCACATTAAGCACTGTTAAATAGTAGTACTTTACACTTATTATTATATAGTTTCTTTCATCCAAGCTTCTCATACTACTTTAGTTATTAATTAATGCTTGATAATCCTGCTATGACATAGAAAATA
Source organism: Chionis minor (assembly GCA_013398295.1). Classification (NCBI taxonomy): domain Eukaryota; kingdom Metazoa; phylum Chordata; class Aves; order Charadriiformes; family Chionidae; genus Chionis; species Chionis minor. Next base: position 274,780 of record VZSF01002862.1, on the reverse strand, counting down.
TTATCCCCATTAATAATGGTTAAACAGAATCACAGGGTAATTAAAGACTTGTCTGTAGTGGCATTGCCATTCCTGTTTCAAAGATGTGTTTGTTCTGAGTTCACTGTCTTCCTGTAAAATCCCAGCAGACATGAAGCACGTTAGTTTTTGTCTTGATGTATCAGCTCAAGGTCAATCCTGGAAGTGGTTGCTTGTGTATTTGTGTGGGTGACTGTAACTTGCTATGTTTAGATTAGTAACTATCTGTGCTTTCTTCATCATTCTTTTTGGGTTTGGTTATTTGAGATTCCTCTCCTGAGTTAACAAGCTTGATTGCAAGATGCACTTTTTTGAAGTGAGGACGTAGTCAGTTAGTCAGAAATTGAATCGGTAATTCTTATACTCTCGTTCTCATGCTGTTTCTAAATATTCTAGTGTCCTTTTCCAGGGTGGATACATAATAGAGAACTGAACCAACCCCTCTCCCCAAGTTCTGAAATGTCTAAAAGCTATCAAAATAGCATTTGACTTCTTTTCTTTTCCAGCTTAACCCACACTATCCAGAAGCCAATAATGAAGGAAAAGCTTTGGTAAGTGGAATTTATATTTTGCATATAATCTGGGAAATATTGTATCCTTAACCCAATACAGCCCAAAATATGGAAGTCCCTCATACCTTGCTTTCTACTTATGTGTCATGGCCACTGAGATTGTTTTCTGCATCCTGTGTAAGCTAGGGTGCAACTCAGAACTGGCGTTACAGAAAGTTTTCCGTCACATAAGGCAAATGATAGGAAACTTGCTCAAATTCTGGATCAAATCAGCATTAGTTGGAAGCTGTTCTGCTTGGTGACTGCGGATATGGAATGTATTCATTCTCTTCAAGTCAAAGGTATTACTTCATGGCAAAACCCACCACCCTCTTTAGCCAGAAAACCAGGGACAAGCAAGCCTGGTTACTTACGTGCCAGTACCAATTCAGAGGGTCTGCTAGTGGAGACGAGCCCCCTTGGGGCACGTGGGTCAGTCAAGCGTGGCTCTAAATCTAAGAACATGCCGAGACTTTTAATTGCCTACATTGAACACATGGAAGCAGATAATCGGGCACAGGCTTAGTTTGAGCCCTGCCACACTTCAGGCAACTCTAGTGTGATGTCTTCTCAAGGATCCAAGTTGTCCTTGCTGCAGCGTGGATGGGTTGGACAAAGGCCTTATGCCCTTTGCCCAGGAGGCAACAGCCTTTGCCTTGTGCAATGTCAAGAGCATGCTAGCTAAATGTAACTAACGAGGCAAGGCCAGACATGTTGTAGTTTGTAACATGTGAAGGAAGCAGAGTTAAAACCCTGGGGGAATCTTATTGTTACTGAGACAACAAATAGCACCAAACAAGGAGCATTCCTCTATCAAATTCATGAGATTGCCTTGAAAATGCTGAGATCTTCAAAAAAATTCAGTTTAATTTCTTTCTGTTTGCCTTCCGGCTTTTGTTCTGGACACATTTTCATGCTTTTCTCTGCATGGGGAAGAATTTTTTTTATTTTTCTCCCCGTGAAATGAAACCCAAGATTCTTACACAATCACATGCCTTCAGGACTGTAATTTCAATAAAAATGGAGACTTTTGTAGAAGTTGGCAACACCGGTTTTCCATCTTCTCTCATGTTTGGTATTAGTGGTAATATAGCAATAACAGATAAGCTGTCCAGAGAAATGAGAATTCTCTCTCATGAAAATATGGAAGTTCCAGCAGTTGTTTCTCTTTTATATTGGAATGGCACTTGAAGCCCATGGAGCTTTTGAAGGGAAATTGAGATAAGGTCTAGAATACCCCAGTGAGTAGGGTATTTGCTTGGAAATGCTTGGCTTCATGCTCTTCCTCTGAACAGTAGAGCTCGACTCATAGACGTGCATCTGCATTAACGTTGTGGTTCACATCGTGACGACACTTCTGAATCAAATCTCCTGATTATTCCATATTTAAAACACTCCAATTCACTTCTCAGAGCATTCTCAGACCGCGTAAACTTGTATTCTGCTGGCTGAAAGTAAAAAGGTACGCATGCCTCTGGAATGTATCTGCTGTGCTCCAGCCTTTCATGGTGCTCAGCCCAGAAAACCAGACAACAGTTAGCCTGGAGTAAGACCTATGAAATCATGTACACTGTAGATGTTAGGTCCCTATCAACAAGGATCCAATCCTGTTGTACCACACTATACTAATTTAGATATAGTGTAGGATTTCCAGTTGTAGCAGTTCCTGTGTATCTAAATAGTTAAATATTCCTTGGACTGGGTGATGAAGAAGGCATAAGAGTAATCTGAATGTGAATGTTAAAGGTGACTTCTGTAACAGTCTGGCATAATCCCTCTGGGTATTGGTTTCAACCAAAAATCCAGATCAGATGAATCAGCTTAGACAAATACTTCCAATAAAAATTTAATCAAAACTGATTGATGATCAAAACTGACGTCTCTGTGGAAATTTTGATTTATGCAGTCAGCACTTTCTTGTAAAAATTTTTTTGTGAAGGAACTTCTAACAACGCTTGATAACACCTCCATGTATATCCAAGCCTACAGGCACTTTTAGCCTGGTAGAAATCCATTTGGATCCTTCACCCTTTTATAGTCTTGTTAGAAATAGCATGAGTCAGCAATGGCTATTTTGAGTCTTCATTCTGGCCTTGAGCAACTGAGCAGCAAAGTTTCACATCCCTGTGCAGGAATTTCTTTTATGTTGCAACAGTGCAGCGTTTTGAATTATCCCTCAAAAGTACAAGAATCTTATAATATTTGGAGTTCTTTCAGGGCTGACTATGTCAGTCTTGTCAGTCTTGTATCCAATATGCACGCAACCTAGAGCAAACATGCTTTCTTTGCTCCATCGTTTTCATCTAGTGTTTCTTCTTGCCAGGTGACTGCCTAACTGATTTTCTGCAAAGGCATCTTTCTTTTTCATCTTTTCAAGCAATTAATTTTGAAATACTGTCTGTGAAGTAAATCTGCTCTGGAGGGGGAGGTGGAAGTGGACCTACCCGAGCAAAATTGGAAGTCTGAGTAGCAGGGAAATGGGAGACGCATGCTTGAATCCTTTCAGCTGAAGAAACCGAGCCTGCAGCCTGTGTTTTTCTTTTCTCTGCGAGTCTGTTGGATAAAAGGGTACCAGCTCCTTCTCTGCCATCGGGTTTTGTAGAGGCGGCACAGCCATCTGTGCATTTCGTGCCAACCCTTGACTCCTAAATGTGCGACAGGGCTCCTTGTGCATGTTCACTGCCTGGTTTGTAAGTCCTGATCGCAGTTGCTTAGGCAACTGAATTTTAGGAAGCAGCAATGGAGAAGGATTTTCCGTGGTGCAGTAGTGGGCAGAGGCACCTAGGTTCTGCCGAAGTGCATCTTTTTTGCCTTGCCTTAAATGACTTAAAAGTCTGAAAGGGTTTTGGCTCCAGAGAATATAAATATTACTGGAAGTCACTAGGACTTTTGTTCCCAAGCATTAAAGCTACGTTTGGACTGCGGTTCATTGCTCATTTATGGTCTGCTTCTTGAGAATCCAGCCAAATTGTCTTGTGAAACACTGCTTTTATTTCTGGTAAAATTTGGCCTTACAATGAGTTGATTAATATTCTTTATACATATTTTTGTCACGTCTAAACTCCAGAAGATTTATTTTTTTTTTAAATGGGAAGACCTTTTTGTGATTTAAAGGCCTTATCAAAAAAAAGGCTTCTTCATCTCTAGCAGTCTAGGAGATTGTAGTGTATCGTGCAACAAAACGCAGTGCTTTGTGTTACAGCTCCCATTAAAGCCAAAATTGGTGTATTTTATGCTGCAAAGTAGTCTATTATTTCTAATCACAGAAATGTACAGCATCCAGAAGAATGCAATAAACATTGGGGAAATGTCAAGAACAGCTGGGAACCTGGCATTTGTTAGTGCCTTTGTATTAAAGGCTGTCTTTGGGTAGGTACCTTAACTCCATTTGTCTGCATTTTCATGAGAGAGTGCTAATCCTAACCCGTTCCAAACTGGCTTTTATTGTTGAGATTTTTCTTTGTATTGAGACTGGTAGGCATTTACTTTTCCTGTAAAGAGGTTGGACAGTTCTCCCATGGACTTCTAGATGCAATTTGACATACCTCCTTTGACTTCTGTTTATCTATATTTATGAATTCCAAACAACTCTGCATTTTCTTGCTTCCAACTGAGATTTTTTTTTTTGTGTGTGATAAACACTGTAAATTAATTTTTTAAAATTTTATCTTGCAGCAACTAAGTTGGCTTAATTAAAATTTTATAATGTGGGACACAGGTGATGCAGTTTAAACATTAGAATAGGGAATGGGAAATTTATCAGGTTTTTTTAAAGGCTTGGTTAGGAATTAACATGGCAATAAACAATCTGAAAAATATTTTTAAAAAGATATCATCAGCTTTAAAATGGCAGTGTCTCTGCTTATGTAAAGCCAGCAGTCAGACCACTTGAGAGGCTGGGCGGCGGGGGGGAGAAGGGGAGACACGGATGCCAGCACATTATTATTATTCTGCTGCTGCACACAGGTCTGAATCAGCTCTGAAAACGCATACATTGTTTCTTACAGAATGTCTCTGGCTCCTAACAACAGAATTGCAACGTGATGTCTCTGCGAAAAAATGCGATGACTCACAAATGAGTCAACAGTGAAGGTGTTATAGGAGGCTAACTGCTGTGCTGTCTGCCAGGGCTTCATAACATGCAAGAGCAAGGCTGGCCATTAATTTACTCAACTTTCTTTTTCATATAGAATTTTTTCAATTATCTAACCTATGGAGTTCTGCTCACATTACCAATCTCGGAAAATGCTCATTTTTTAAGAGTCTCCTAAACTGGGTTAACATATTGAGATACCACGTTGTACTGGATTTAACAGGCATTTTCAGAACTCTGGCTGCTATTAAATTTAATTTCTGCTGAAATCTGTAGTGCAGCTTAATGTATTCATTCAGGAGCAGGGCATTATCCTTGTCTGTCTCTATGCCACAAGAGGTGTCTTTACCCATTGGAATTGTAGATTCAGGTTCTAAAAGGAAAGGTATTTCAGGTTTGTCATGTTTTTATATTGCTTTTTGCAGATGAAAGGAAGGCCCCTCCATAAGCAAAACTCCATGTAAATCTCCCGAATTTTAGGTATGATACCCAGTTGAGGTGAATAATGGGGATTTGGGATAGGTCACAATTACTAGCATGTTATATTAACAGCTTGTGGAGAAGGGTTATCTGCTGGGCTAAAAGTCTCGAGAAAGGCAAATCTGATTGTACTTGATTATTTTGTCTCTGATTACAGTAAGGGATTTGTCTCCAGTTGCATTAAATTTACTCCTCAAATTGCAAACACCGTATTGTCTCTGGTGGCTTTGGTGGTTTTTTTGTTTTTGTTTTGTTTTTCTCTTGTTAAGTTTCTTTTTAAATTGGTACGATGCACGGCAAATCCCAGCCGTCCCAGGAGTGGTAGCAGTCCCAGGAGTTACGGACTTTGCTGTGAGCTCTCAGCCTTCGCTTTCCTAGACAAGTCCCTCCTGGAAGAGTGCCGGGGCGGCTGGCTGTATGGCAGGGGTATTTTGAGTTCCCCCTCCTGGCAAAGTCCCATTGTGCGTGTGAGTAGCGTGCTTTGCTTTCTTGCCGCAGGGTGAGGCTGGTGGCCGGGGGACTAACAGCCCTCTGGTCGGGTGGAAACTTTGGTTTTGTTAGGCAGCGTGGGCTGACTCCGCTCTTTGTACCAGCTGGTGTTTGGACTGGGTCATTCTTTTGGGAGGTCCAACTCCTGCCAGGCAGAAGAGGAGCCGAATGTGCGTTTCCTTCATCCCTGTGAGCAATTGAACCAGTGCATGGCGGAGTGAGGTGATGCCACCTTCTGCCCCTCGGATATGTATCTGATTTGACTTGCGGCAGCCTGTCATTCATTTGCCAGTAGTCTAGGACAATCAAAACTACTTTTTTCCACCTCAGTCAATTTAGTTATTTGCTAATATTGTTTTACTCACAGTTCTTGCACGTCTCTATACTCCTCACATGTAATTCACCTGCCTCCTTTTTTTTTTTTTTTTAAAGTATTGGTAGTGCTTTCCTTAGCTGTCATTGACCACATCACCAACATCTCTGAAACTATTCATTGGCTTCCTCTTCATATTAAGTTGAATTTTCTTCTCCCTATATTTGAGACCTTTTACAGTTCTTTTCCTCCCTTCTCTTCATTGAATCTGGTTTTGCTGGCTGCATCCGTTCTTATTCTAGTTTCTTATCTGAGCAAATATCATCTTGTTTTCATCTGCTTAGGAATGCAGTGCTTCTCCTAAGATGATCATGTTGTCTAATTAATTTGAAATAGCCTAATACTTTCACTTCTTTCCACATCCCCATGTAGACTCATCTGCTAATTCAATAATGGCTAGGTTAAGTGCAGATTCTGATGACTGCTTACTAAATTTAATGAATCATAAGAAACTTTCTGTGTGCAAGTGTATGTGTGCGTTCTCTCTCTGTCTCCCACAGACATGCACTCAGATATAAATTCAGACATAAATCCATGTATGTTCACATGTGATGACTGTTGCTCTGCCTCTCACGCACTCCTTATTGTAAGTTGTTTTCAGAGAAGTTCCAGGTCACTTCTTGTTACGTGGGTTTTTTTCATTGACTAGTGCTTAATACCCGTAATCCATGCTGGGTTGTGAGGTGTGTCTGAGATCCTAAAATAGCGTTATAAAGAGAGTTCTGAGGTTTGTGCTGGAGTCCAGTCTGAAACTACTGCACAGCTGTTGTGTCGGTCTGATTTTGCCCAGCTGAGCTTTGCATTGCAGTTAGCAGTGTTACAGACACTGTCTTGCCCTCCACTGAAGTGGACTATCTTTTAGAAACCAGCTCTTGCTCACATGCCAGGTCTGATTTTACAGGTGCCAAGCCCAGTTGGTGGGATTTAGGCCTGATGAGCCAACTCCATTGCTTAACAGCATCTATAGAATTGCTGGGGAGACTATTGAGTGAGTGGAGTCAGCCCCAAACTGCAGGATGAACTTCACAGAGCTAATGGTTAGCGTGAACTACTTAAGCATGTGAGACCTGCCTTTGTCTCCTGTCATAGAAACCTGTGCACGAGCGTATATACTCATGCTTAGTGACTTATTAGAGATGGTGGACAACAGGATGACCATGAGCCAGCAATGTGCCCTTGTGGCCAAGAAGGCCAGTGGCATCCTGGGGTGTATCAAGAGGAGTGTGGCCAGCAGGTCGAGGGAGGTCATCCTCCCGCTCTACTCTTCCCTGGTGAGACCAAAACTTGAGTACTGTGTCCAGTTCTGGGCTCCCCAGTTTAAGAAGGACAGGGAACTGCTGGAGAGGGTGCAACAAAGGGCTACAAAGATGATTAGGGGGCTGGAGCATCTTTCTTATGAGGAAAGGCTGAGGGAGTTGGGTCTTTTTAGTCTAAAGAAGAGAAGACTGAGAGAGGATCTCATCAATGTCTACAAATACTTCAAGGGAGGGTGCCAGGAGGAGAGGGCCAGTCTTTTTTCAGTGGTACCCAGTGAGAGGACAAAGGGGCAATGGATATAAAATTGAATATAGGAGGTTCCGTCTCAACATGAGGAGGAACAACTTTACTTTGAGGGTGGCAGAGCACTGGAACAGGCTGCCCAGAGAGGTGGTGGAGTCTCCGACTCTGGAGACATTCAAAACCCGCCTGGATGCCACCCTGTGCAACCTGCTGTAGGTGAACCTGCTCTGGCAGTGGGGTTGGACCAGATGATCTCTAGAGGTCCCTTCTAACCCTTAACATTCTGTGATTCTGTGATTCTGTGATGGTCAGACATTATGTTGTGAGTGAGTGAGTGAGTAAAAAAAACCCTTCATAATACAGCATAGAATATAGTTTCATATTTTGGTCTGTATTTTTCCTAGAGCCCCAAGGAAAAAAACCGCATAAAATCATGAAGTGTTCTGACTTTCTGTATGGCAGCCTTTTCAGTTTAGAAATTGCAGAGTGGATAGTTTATGAGAGACCCTAACTAGATTTGAATGTAAGTTATGGGAAATACCAAAAAGACTGGATGCTGTTCTAAACTATCCTGTGCCATTCACCTCTTTACAGACCTCTTGAATTTTAAACTGATTTTCCAGTTTTCCATTTTTTGTTGGAAATTTATGAAGTAGATTTTCATTTGATGTTAGATCTGACTCACACCTATTAAGCTGTGAGGAGAATTCTCTTATAGTTTGCCTGCCTTTCCAGTTTGGGTTTCAGCCTGAGTTTGTAAAACAAAATGTGCATGGAAATCACAAATTTTTGGCTATTTTCTCAATCCTTGCATACAGGTTAAGTTTTTATGTGCAATTTTGTTTAATAATTTTGGGCGTGGGGTATGGGAGGATGTGAGGGCTGCCAGATAAGAGTTTGCTCTCATGCAAGACACAGGAGGTGTTTCCCCTTTATGTCAGCAAGCCTTCCTCTCAAAAACTAGTGACAATACTCTGATCACTAGGTGAGCTTAATTTCTGAGAGAATTTCTTCCTACTGTCTGTCCTTTATAGAAGTAATGGAATGGAAAGGTGGCCTTTTTTTAGGCTTGGTAATGAGAAGATGGATATTTTGGAAGGACTCAAAAAGTGCCTTGAAATGAGATTATCAGTAGCTATTTCTTACATAGTTTCACTCATCCTTGATTTTGTTGCTTAATCAATTGGCAATATGAATAATCAAAGCTTTGCCCTTGATTATCCCTTACAGTTTGGCTTTAATCAAGGTACTAATGCAAAATGAGCACAGTCTAGCCTCTTTACGTTGCTTTGTACATCTCTTCCCTAGTGGCGCACCGTAAATCATTATAATAGTATTTCAGGTTTCCAGTGTTTGATTTTTCTCTTTCGGCTTTCTTCATTCCTCTTTTCCTTCCCGCCCCCCCCCGCCCATGATATATTTTGTGTACCTGAAGGGCCCCAGGCTGCCAGTCTCCTAATTGGTTATTAGTCTTTTGTAATATGTGTAACTCAATACCCCAGAGGAGCAGCTTTTACTTATGCCAGTAATTCTGTTGGTTGCTGCATGGTTACGGGCACAGACTCTGAATTACTCCTTCAAGCAAAGGTACGTGCGTAGGGAAGGTAAGGTTTTGCCATCTGCGAAGACAAAGGTGGGTAGGTAGGTGAAGATGAAGGTGGCTGCTCAGTGGTGCTGAGTCACAAGATTCCCCTGGACCTTCAGTAGGCGGTGGGAGGAAGATCGCCAGCTTAGATTTTCACGCTTCTCTCAAGGCACAGACGCAGCGTAAACCTTTCACTTGAAAGCTAAGCTCCTCAAAGGGACCAAACTTCTAGGGCTTCAGCTCAGACCTATGTTGGATCCAGCCTCCAATGCATTATCAGCCTGCGCAAATATTTCCAATACGCTCTAGCTGGTGCTCTGCATGTGTCCCCCTTCCGATGGCAAGTTGACCTTAGTGGAGCGGATATTCTGGCTCTTGCTGTTTGGAAAGCGTGCTGCTGTGATTCTGACCGTATGAGAGGAAAAAATGAGCAAACTTGAATAAAACAATGGTGGAATTAGGGAAATTGCTTACTTTTTTTAGTCCCTTTCCCCCGGCCCTTTAAAAAAACCGATTTTCATTAGTTCTCTTCTTTTAACTTTGGCCCTTTCCAAACCAGCACTGTGTAGTTACATCTGTTGGGAGTGCAGGGTCTGCAACTACCACAGGTTTTTTGAAGCTGTAGGTGCCAAGTAATAATGTATACAGTACTGCAGTCTCTCTGTAGCTTGTGACCTGCTGTTGTTATAATGACTGTCTGAGACCCCATGTGCCTGGGGCAAAGTGCATCCTTTGTGTTACACACTCCAAAGCCAGTCATGGTACATTCTTACTAGAATGTTAAAAAAAAAAAAAAANNNAAAAAAAAAAAAAAAAAAAAGTACAATTCAGATGTATTACTTGTCCGCAAGGTAATTGGAGAATTTATAATGGGCCCTGATGCAAGCAAATAACCCTTGTGCCTAATCAGCAGAGAGACGGCGACCTTCCTGCTTCAAAGAAGAAACGCCAGGCAGGGGAGAAGATTATGTATACTTTGGTCTCTGTGCCACATGGAAATGACATCGCATCTCTCTTTGAACTGGATGCCACCACTCTTCAGAGAGCTGATTGCCTGGTTCCAAGGTAAAAAAAAAAAAAAGGCAAAAAATATTGCTGCACTGACAGGGTTTCTTCTTAGCATTGCGCTGGTGAGTAAAGCAGAAAAAATCAAACACGAGCAAGTATTATCCTTCAGTTAAAATTTGAGGAGTGTTCATGGATAAACAAGGGATGTATAAAACATGATACTGCTGCTGGGGCTGGGTAAAATAATTATAAGGATAAAACAAGTGACACTTAAAGGGAATCTGTGAAGAGAAAAATAATGGGCTAAATATTGCACAGAAATACACGAGGACAGAATTGAGCCCTGTGCACTGTTTGAAAAAGCTGTACTGCTTCTAGATCTAACTGAACTGTTCCCAAGAAGATAATGTGTACGGTGAACTGGGCTTCTGTTTCCCTGACAGATCACGATGCCACTGAACACATTTGTTATTCAAATGAATTCAGCAAGTGGCTTCTGGGTTTTAATTGTAAATATTTGAAATTTCAACTGTGTTGCTTAGTGGAGATTGGCTAGATAAGTCACACAGTGTTGATTGTGACTGAATGGGCCTGCGGGCACTTGGGGCTTGTTGTTATGAGGGTGGATTTTAAAGCTGGGTACCCGTAAATACTGATGTATGCAGCTTTGAAGCGTATTTGCTATGCTAAGTTTTGCCAGACGATTTGCTTACTTGAATACTCAAAGCCCATGAGCATGAAAGGGTAGAGCGTGAATGCCGACCACAGTGAATATATTTAAAAAGTAGAATTCAGAGTAAAAATTGTAATTGATTTCTCAGCTCCGCTTTTTGATAATACCACAGATTATCATATGGAAAGAATTCTGAAGAATCTCATGTCTGCTCTTTGTTCACTTGATTTTCAGTTGAGAACTGGTACTGTAAATGCTTGCTCCCTGGAGCAAGGGTTTGCAGATCATAATGGTGAAGCTGTGAAACCATGGTCCGTTTTACTTTCTGGCTTTTGCGCTGTGAGAGGTTGAAAGGGTTTGTCACTTTGCAGAAAAAAATAATAAGAAAAGAATTGATTTTATTCATGAAATGCATTTCTATTCAGATGGGATTTTATAACATCTTCCTTTTTAATTTTCTTTTTTTTTGAGGAATACTTTACTCCTAGGCTTATGCAAATACTTAAAAACAGCATTCTGCATAATCCCAAGATACTGTTTGTTCTTGTTGCAGCTCTCTTCTGGGTGAGAAAGGAGGAGACAAGGGAAAAGGGTACTGCAGTATCTTTTAGGTCTCCCTCAACCTTTTATTATTAGTGGCTGGTGTGACTCATGTCCTCAAGTCTCATGTCATGGTCACGTGTTGCATTGCATCCCACCTTGCCTGCTTTAGCTCAGAACCGATTCATCTACCCTGTTGTTTGCTCTTTTTTTTCTTTTAGGAACTCATACGTCCGACTGAGGCATTTGTGCACTAACACTTGGGTCACTAGCACCAGCATTCCAATAGACACTGATGAAGAGAGGCCTGTGATGTTAAAGGTAAACACATGTATCTTGGGCCTGAAATCCCAAACTCATTCCTGAAGTTCTCTACTGCTAGGCTCACTTCTAATGTATAAAATACACATAATAATTAAGATGATGGTAAGTACATTGCTTACCCATGTTAAACCAAAAACTCTTGCAGATTGGGACATGCCAAACAAAAGAGGACAAGGAAGCTTTTGCCATTGTATCGGTTCCTCTGTCTGAGGTCAGAGACTTGGACTTTGCCAATGACGCAAACAAGGTTCTAGCATCAACTGTTAAAAAGCTGGAGAATGGAACAATAACCCAGAATGAAAGGAGGTTAGTGAGTTTTCTATTTTTCCCTCCTAAGTCGCTGTTTGGTTACTCATGACATCACAACATCAGAGTAATGGGTAAGTTAGTAACATCTGTGTGGACATAGAGGCCATTGGGAGAGGACACTTCAGTGCTGAGTGTTAGTTTGGGATTAGATTCCATCTCTGTCAGAGCATCTTTGCTGCACCTCAGGCTGGTCTGTGTATCTCATCTGTAAAATGGGGTTAAACCACACTTCCCCAGCTCACTGGCCACCTGAGTAAATGGGTGGCTTCCTGGGCAAATGCAGAGTGTTTGTCTTAATTTTCTTTGATAAACCACTCCTGAGCTGTAATACAGGGGTCCATTGCATTTGATGCTCATTTACATGAAAGCCATCTATATAGTGGGCAGCACGGCAGGACTTTGTATTCCAGTGCAGTTTGTTGTACCACATATTCATGCTGCGAGAGCAGTAGAAGGATGTCTCAGAGTGACCAAGAAGCTGCCCCAATAGACCCTTTCCTTTCTTATTTCTATTTTTCCCTGTTTTCTTTTCCTATATTACATAATTTTGGTGTTTACCCTTTGTTCATCTGTTTCAGCTGTAGCCTATTAGTCTGTTCTTCACACTTGCCCTTGAATTAAGGGATTGTGTTGTACATTGTGGACGAATATATCCCACTGCCAGTGATGTAGTTTGCTATTTGTTTTCAGCTGTCTGTGCTTAAACTGAATATTAGACAGCATCTCTGGCAGTGTTAATTTGTAACTTCTATTCCACCATGCATCACATACAGCTTTTTGCTGAAAATGTTGATTTTTGGTGATAAACGTGAATTTTTGCTGTCAGTTGTCAGTAGCAATTAGACCAGATGGTTTAATATCAGGTGGAGGATTTATCATAACAGACAGATCTGTAACGGCCTGGGCGTTGGTACTCAGCCTTGAAAAGCTGATGGGCCGTTTCATGATTGAGTCGAACCAGAAAGGGGTATGACATAGTCAAGGTATGACATCCCTGTATTAACCTTGCACCGCTATTTCACTGCAACCCAGTATTGTCAAATCTTGAAGCTGGCATATCGGTACAACGCACATGTAAAACATTTTGGAGTGGTTTCAGAACAGCGCCGTTATTTGTTTGTTCCTGTGATTTCCTTTGGAGAAAACCCCCTCTTTTCCTTGTCTTACCACCTTTCCTGCTTAGGTTGTAGGGGTCCCAACAGTTTATTCCTGCTCCATCCTACATCTGCTTTTTCGGATTTTTCTGTTGTGGGGGACCTTGCTGTTTGTTCTCCACCAGTGGGCTGAGATTTTTACAGCTCAAGTAAGACTCAGAGGGTTTAGCTGAACAGCCCAGCCCTCTTGTGGGTAATGGGAGCTTTGTGTCCGGCTCCCAGAGATGACTCTGAAGATCTGCTGGGCGTCTCCCTGCCACCTGCATAGCGTGCCTGCAGGTTTAATAATTATAGACTTGATGTTGTCCAAATTCAGATGATGCTTCCTCAGGGTAGGAGACATGCTGGGTTTTGTTTGTAAAAGATTGCAAGTTCTTTTAAGGGAGATTGATTGAAATCTGTGGGCATCCGTACTTCTCTCTGTGCATGCCTGACAAGGTACGTTAGTAACAAAGAGGCAACGACCACTTTCTTTTTGCATTTTCGGAAGGTAGGAGAGGAGGAATTATGGCTGCCTCTGCCCTTTGTAGCACTTGCTTCTGCCAAATCTTCTTTTTCGTAGCAAAGAGTGATACAAATATAGTCATTTTTCAATAGTTTCTTGGGTCAGTAGGGAAACAGTCTAGTGGCGGAATGCTTTTATACCTCTAGTGAGTCCAGCATCTTGTTTCACGAACCCATGTCTGTGATAAAGTATAAAAATCCTTGCTAGGCTGTGTAAGAGTGTCTTTATACTGTTCCTGGGCCTTGAGGCCAGCTGGTATAGATTTTGGATTTCTGAATACTCTGCATCAATTCAGCATCCTGTATTTTTCTCCCTTTTTGCCTCTGGTTGTTGTTTAATGCCGTGGTAAACATCCTTGTGATGGATTTAAGCCCCTGCTGAACCAAGGTCTAAAATCCTTAAGTACATGTCAAACAACTTTGCAGTGATTGAAGTTCTATTGTGCTAGATAAAGCTTGTTCTAAAAGGCGATTTTCTTTCTTAATGAATCCTAGCAAGTGTTGAAGGAGTGTATATAATGATTTGTCTATTCATTCTAGATTTGTAACCAAGTTATTGGAAGATCTCATTTTCTTTGTTGCTGATGTGCCTAATAACGGGCAAGAAGTTTTGGATGTGGTCATTTCCAAGCCAAACCGGGAACGACAAAAATTAATGAGGGAACAAAATATATTGGCTCAGGTATGTCCTACTGTATATTGCTTATATTAACAAACAGATCGTAGGAGAGAGTGATTTAGGGAAATGTTATTTTTCAGTAACTTGGCTTATGCCATGTTGGGTTTGTGGTGGGTTGGATTGGATACATACAAGACTTAGTCAAGGCTCACCTCTTGGTCTGTGAATTAGATGGAAGCACGAGGGGCCATGTCTGACAGCTTAGTTTCATGTGATTCTCATGACTTGTCAGACTACATATGATAGCAAATTGTTGGTGAAATTTGAAACAAGCTTGCAACATGGTCCCAATCCTGCAAGCGTTGCCCGTATAGGAAAAATTCTGATGCCCTTAGGCATCCCTGACTCTCTATGAGGGCCAACTTGCATGTAAATCAAAATCAGTATTATCTTTAAATTACTGAAATTTAAAAAAAAAGAAAGAGGAAAAGGATGAAATTGGACAGCGATCAATATTGTTCTCCTTTTTTCATCCTTAATTTAGCCAAAGTTAAGGCACTTGACTAACAATGTTTAAAACTGGAAATAGCGGTAAGGAGAAAGCAGGAAATGTAAAGCTAAATGCATAAAGCTGTAATGTCTGAGATTTTGACCCTACTTGTATTTAGTCTATATGTAGGTAAGTGCAGTGATTCACTTCTGACTTTGGTCGATAAGGCCCTTGTGCTGATCCTGTCAGAGGACATTTCCATTGACTGCTATAAGTTAAGCAAACATCCGGGTTTAATTTTCATTCTCAGTGATTTTGATTTTGAACAGATATTTGGCATCCTCAAAGCTCCTTTTAAGGACAAAGGTGAAGGATCGATGCTGAGACTTGAAGACCTAGGTGACCAGAGATATGCTCCATACAAATACATGTTAAGGTTATGTTACAGAGTTCTCAGACATTCCCAACAGGACTATAGGAAGAACCAGGTCAGCGGTATTCACGATAATTTTCCTCCTGATTTCTATAATTTTATATCCTGGGTTTGATATTGCTCTCTGCTCTTACAAGTGGGATTCTGTGATAATGGTGAAAGGACTGGGTTTTGTGTAGGTTAGTCATATACTGCTTCGTGCTGAGGAGCAGTGTTTTTGTTTTGTAGGCATTTGTTGAATGGTCAGCAAGGAGTATCATAGGTTCACCATATACTTTCACAGATCACAGACTGAATTTGGGGTCCACTGCTTCATTCATGAGCTTTCTGTTATTTAAATTATGCTCTTGGGCTCTCGATTATAAAGTGGGAAGTCTGCAAAACTGTCTGTTTCTGTTGCTTAAATATCTGTAGAGGGATGGCAGTGAATCAGACCACAAGTTACTCTGCCAGGTAGCCTTATTTCCTACTGCTGGAGACTCCCCGTGAGCAAGAAGTATTTCAGAACATGGTGTCAAGTGCTTTGCATGTTGCAGCGGGGGAAAACTGCACTAACTTTATAGGTCTAAAGGGACTAGAGATAAAAGATTGGACTGCTATGTGTGGCTTCTTTGTTTTCTTCCTAATGCTTTACAGAAATATTTCTGTCTTGGAGGGAGAGAAAGGGAGGAGGGAATGTTCAGATGTTCTTTTGTTCAGGCCAGTCCAGAGAGGAAGGTTTTGAGGGTTATTTTGATTGCTAATTGAGCTGGATGCTTCTGATTCTAAAAGAAAAACACTACTGCTTAACAGGTCATCATGGGAATTTTCATTTTTTCAGGAATATATTGCTAAGAACTTCTGCGTCATGCAGTCCCAGATTGGTTATGATATTCTGGCAGAAGACACCATCACAGCTTTGTTGCACAACAACAGAAAACTGCTAGAGAAACACATCACAGCTAAAGAAATAGAGACGTTTGTTAATTTACTCAGAAGAAATCGAGAGCCAAGGTTTGAAGTGGTCCACGTAACATTCTTTTTCTGTATTGATAGGCTTTTATATTTGCAGTAGCTGTGAATCTGCCTGCTATTCGTAGTTTTATTGTCTTTTTCTCCCACCTTAATTTTTTTTTTTTTTGACCTGGCAGACAAAATACCCATGTGTACAGTGTCATGCTAGAAAATATCAGAACTACCTGTAATTCTTGGGATTTGACCATATCTGCATTTCAAAACTAGAACTTACTGAAAAGAAGGTTTATGCTTAACAGGACAATTTTGAAAATTTCAGTTTATTTCATATCGGGACAAAGAGAAACAGAAATTTTAATTTCTCATAACTCAGCAGCTTGTCTGTGAAACTGCCACTTGTGTTGGCTTACCTGTTAATAATCTTGGTGCAAATTAGTCAGCTGTCCATTTTTCTAAGCTTTTATTAATATCAGTTTGCCTGCAGGTTCTGATTCGCGGTCAGACCTGAAGGGGGCCTGGGGCAGCAAAGATCCCAGCGAACATGTGTCCTAGACCAGCTCTCATTCCAAATGAAAAATTACAGCCTTGAACTTCTCTCAGTTGGAAATTTTTTTCATTAGCTTTAGGCCAGAATACGAAGGAAAACGACTTCTTTTTTTAATGGAAAACCTATCTATTTTTGTCATTGGATTTTCAGTTGTAAAATTACCAAAGTAATACAAATACAAGAAATTAATGTACTGAAGGCCAAATAATGTCCCCTGCAATTATGAATACCTTCTGTTAGCAATTAAGGATATTGCTCACGGCCCTCGTGATTCAGTGCTTCAAATATTCTCTATATGCCTGCAGCCGTTTTACCTCATTCTATAATCTCATTGCCTCTCCCATGCTAAACTGTGTTGGATTTGGTCAGTACTAAGAGGAAACCACATGAGATCAGCTCCGTCTCAGTGCTGAAGGGTCCTAGTGTTTATTGACAATCTCATGTCCCTTTTTTTTCGGTGATGGAGGATGTCATAGTATTTGTTGCATAACTGCGTTGTGCAGCTGCTGTGTGTTCGCTTCTTTAAGGCCGAAGTCCCAAGAGCAGTAAATGTTTGAAAAATGAACCTTGCCAAGGTGGTGCAATCTGACCAGTAAAGACTTGAACTTATGACACTTATTTTCACGGCGAGTCTTGTAGACTTGCAGCACTGCTTGTGTAAGAATCGTGGCAGTAAACTCTTAAAACACATGAGCTACAAAATTTAAAACCTTCCTGGGTTTTAGGTCCAGTAAGTAACACTCCTCCCCCTGCCCCCAGCCCTGAATTCTATGTTATTATATGCTATTTACTTAATAGTATCTTTGTGATGCAATATTGCTGTCACCATTAATTACCTGTTGCCACAAAGCTTCATTTCAGCCATGGGTAAAATTGTTCCTAAGTGTACCCTCAAAATTTCTGTGCTAATGCAGAAATGATTTTCTGATTCCCTCTGGTAGGATGATCACCTGCAGAGGTTGAAACTATTGTATTCTTGAATGGCTGATAGTAGATGATCAGATTTTTTACCTGGATTTTTAAGGAAGTGGAGTATACGACCTGTGTGTGTGTGTGTGTCTGCTCATATCTGCTCCCACACCAGCTCTTGAGCATCTTGCTCAGTTTTAGCTACATTTGCTAGAGGAGTGGTGGGCTCAGTTACTCAGTTCCTGCAAATGTCCTGAGAAGAAGAAGATACATAGAGGGAAGAGGACCTTTTTATATTCCAGTGAGGCAAAGGCTGCAATATGGACCTCTGTTAATACACACAGAGGACTCCGTGAAAGAGGGACAGGAAGCAGATACCTAATAAATCTCACAGCTGTGAGGAAAGTCTCAGCGTGAATGTTGTTAAACATCAGAAGACCTAAATTCCAGAGACAAATTTGGAGGAAACTGATTTCCATGCAAAGCTTTGTTACTTCTGCTTTATGGGGAATGACCTCTTTGAATACAGAGATCCTGTCTTCAGGTCCAGCCAGATCTTCGCTCTTCACCAGTTGTTGGTGCTTCAGGGATTTTAAATGGCATCTTTAAAAGGTGGAGATGTGGACTCCTCCAGTGCAATGGAGTTCCTCAGAGAGCACACGGCTATCTCCAGCATAAGTGACATCTCCTTGCTACTTGGGTTAGGGAGACATTTGTGATCTGTTGGGGAAGACGGGTGAGAATGTGTACTCTTGCCTTTGGTTCCTGACAAGGATGAGGGCCTTCAGTGGAGCTCCCCTGCCAGTCAAACTTAAGACAACCTCCGGCTGCTCCTAAGTTCTGGCACAACTCTTTGGCCTTTGATTTGCTGAGAAATGTCACATGTGGGATATTTTCCTTTTGGGATATTTTTCTTTCTCACTGACTGATTGTTCAGCACCATTCAGAGTGGCTCTCAAAGCTGTTACTTATCTTTATCTGTTGTGAGTTGCCATAGTACGAATTGGCAAAGGTTGTACGTTGATAAATCTTGTGCTATATGCTCCCTTGAACATATTAGTGATGGATGCTAGCGATTTCTACTGCAATGTTTCTGTGTAGTATTTTAAGTCTCGTGTTCTGTTGCATCTGTGTTTTTCTGACTGCAGGTTCTTGGATTATCTATCAGACCTGTGTGTGTCTAACACCACAGCAATACCAGTAACTCAGGAACTCATCTGCAAGTTTATGCTGAGCCCAGGGAATGCTGACATTCTTATTCAGACCAAGTGAGCATCCATAATTGGAACATAGCTTTTTGTGATCTGCTCTATTGTTATATTCGTAGCAGTTTGCTTGTGGCTCCATTGTGAATGGTTTGTGTTTGCAGGCTGGTTTCGACACAAATGGACAATCCCTTGGAATGCCCAGTCATATCGGATGACATTGATGAAGAGGAAGTGTGGCTTTACTGGATTGACAGTAACAAGGAGCCTCATGGCAAAGCCATCAGGCATCTGGCTCAGGAGGCGAAGGAGGGCACAAAAGCTGATTTAGAAGTTCTTACCTACTACAGGTAAAACTGCTTATTCAAACGGAAGAAAACATAAACTCTGAAGACCCTGGTGCTGTTCTTATGCAGTTAATTTGCCAATATCAAAAAAAGAAACCAAGTCATGCCAGAAACTGGGATTAAAAGTTTGGTTCAAGTTTTTTCTGTAGGAAGCATCACAATATCTGCTGTCTATTCCAGAAAAATCTTGAGTTTCCTTTGCTTGTGACAGCTCTTTGCTCTTTGTGTCTCTTTATAATTTTGCCTCTTACCTTTTATTTACTGGGCTTTATTTTTAGATTGTGTTGTCCCGGAAGCAAGGCATGCTATGAGGAAGGAGTGTTGTGAGGATTAGAGGGGAAATGGAATCACGGAACAGTGTCTTACACTGGTTGAAAACAAAGAGTCCAAATGCTTCAGCCTTCCATTGAACAATGCTTCCTTTGAGTTTCAAAGGGAGCCCGGCCTTCATGGGGGCTGGAGCCTTACGTTAGCATTTTTAATGGCAAGTTAACTCCTGTTATTTTTAAGGATTTATATCAGAAAGGCTGACATCAGGCTTGTAAAGTGAGATTCTGAGGTAAATCGTTTCATTTCCAAATGGATTCTTTGAATACCATATGTTATTACCTGTTTTTAAGGTACCAACTGAACCTCTTTGCAAGAATGTGCTTGGACCGCCAATATCTCGCCATCAACCAGATTTCTGCACAGCTGTCGGTAGACTTGATCCTACGATGTATGTCTGATGAAAGCCTCCCTTTTGACCTCCGGGCTTCTTTTTGTCGGCTGATGCTACACATGCATGTGGACAGAGATCCTCAGGAATCTGTGGTACCTGTCAGATATGCCAGATTGTGGACTGAAATCCCGACTAAGATCACAATTCATGAGTGAGTTGAAAGTGTTTCAGACTGACGTACAAAAGCATTTTGTAATGGTTTGTCTCAGAAGAAAACGGTTGTAGATGTCTAATGTTGACGGAACACGTATGTGAAAAGGTATTTTGTTGCGGAGCACAGAGCTATTAATTATTGTTAGTTCCATGGGTAGCTTTGCACAGAAATACTTCAATTTTGTTTTTCGCTGTGTTCTTATAGGGAACAAGCTGGGGAAAAATGAAATGGCCTTTTCTCAGACCAACTGAACTTGAAGTAATCCAATTGTGTCTAACATTACAGGTTTGCTAGGCTGGAACTCAGTTTTATACTTCAAGCTCAGCTGAAAGGCAGAGTTGGAAAGCCAGTATTTACACTTAGGTACAGCTATTGCCCCAGAAACAGTTCAGAAAGCTTTGGCCTCCATCCAGCAAAGTACTTAAGCATGTGTTAAATTTAAGTATGGGAGAAGGGCCCATTGACTTCAGTGGAAACCCTCTTTGGCTTAATTGATTTGATGGAGCAGCGCCACTGGGCTGGACCCAGACAGGGAGTATCTGGCTGAAGAGACAAAGAGGAAGAAGTATGGCAGTGCAGCAGACGGTATTGCTTCTGCTACTGAGATGAAGGGCTGTTTTGACATATATGAAAAATCAGTCCTTGTTGGTAGTGCAAAGGAGGAAGCTGACTGTCCTGAGCTGCTTTCCTGGTCTGCTCTCTTCCTTGCAGAAATAGTAAACTCTGGCAGGTGGATAGAGAGGGCAGCTCAGGCTTAGTGACTTACTGAATTGCCAGAGCAAGATTTCAGAGTGCTATCTGCCAGAACTGTAGTGTTCTCCTGTCTCTTTTATTCCCGTTCACTGAAACACTTCCTGGTACTGTTGAAGGGAAGGTTTGTGCATCCTCTTTGTGTATCTATGCAGAATCAGCTGACCTCTACCCCATCTCCTTACAGAGAACTGACAGTAATTTTATAGCATTTTGACTGGCTTGTTTTTAATTTAGTGACAACTGATCCTGATACTAGAGGTGTTTAATTTTCCTTCCTTTCTTGCCTTGCATTGTAGGTATGATTCTTTCACAGACTCTTCAAGAAATGAGATGAAGAGGAAGTTTGCGCTCACTATGGAATTTGTAGAAGAGTACTTGAAAGAAGTTGTAAATCAGCCCTTTCCTTTTGGAGACAAAGAGAAAAATAAACTTACATTTGAGGTACTTCACAGCTATCTGTGTCCTATTTATGGTATTCCACATTTTAGCTAAGTTGACATCTCTTTCAAAAGAAAGATAGTTGCAGAATAAACGTTGGTGTAAAATGTCCTAAAGAAGCACCAGTTCCCAATTCCAGTGTTCTTGGTGATGACTATTACTGCAGAAAATATTACTGTCTGCTGTCAAACAGATGTATTTTTCCTTCCTTGTCCTGAGATGGTTGCATTTCAGTGGCAGGAGGGAGGGGGCTGTGTGTGGGTGAATGGCTGTAAGACCTTTCTCTCCACATTAGTGAAGTAGTATGCAGGGATTCTTCAACAGAAGTAAGTACTGTTCTCTGTGTAAGATATGACACTGAAGAAAATACTCTGAATAACCTAATCCTGTGTTTTAAATATTGTTTGAAGTTCCTGACAAACTTCAGATAGGCCTAAATCTTCCAGATTCAAATAACATTGAATAAAGGGGTAATGTTTACAGCTTTTTTCGTTCTTCCTCTAACCTACCTACCAAGCTTTGTCGCTCCTGTCTCTGGTCATCTGAAATCACTTCCATTCTAACTTACCACCATCATCTTACTATTCTTCTGACTTCCATCTTCCCTACGGCTGCTGTCTCTTTAAACGATTTCCTGGAGTCTTTTTTCTTGATCTTACATATTTTCCCTGATGTAACTGTATCCTTTCACACCTTCCTAAATCTCATGTTGGTTTTGCTCTCTGTTGTAATTTTTACTGAGCGATTGTTTCATCTAACTCAGAAAAACATTGGATGTCACTGGCCTTAGTCCAAGGCCCGTTTGAATCAGTGGAAAGACTGGTACTAATTTGAATGTGCTCCAGATCTGGATCTCTGTGAAAGCTGCTGTGTGAAATGCAACCATATTGCACAGCTGAATACTGCAAAGGTTGCTGATACCTCCTTCATTTTTAATTTCTTTTTCTCATAGGTCGTGCATCTGGCTCGAAACCTCATATACTTTGGCTTTTATAGTTTTAGTGAGCTTCTCAGACTGACCCGGACGCTGCTGGCAATTCTAGATATTGTTCAAGTTCCCATATCATCATACTTCGAAAGGTTGAGCAAATTTCAGGATGGAGGTGAGAGAAGCAGAAAGACTGTTATTCCAGTGTACAATTCATTATTTAGGTTGGAAATAATTTATGGAACATCTCATTGATCTTTCAAGGTTCTTTATTCACACACAAACCCACCTACAGGAATGTATTGCAGGATACAATTAAGATGGTCAGCTTAAAAGGAAACTTTCTGAACAGACCTGCAGACTTCATGACTTGTGGTTACTGCATTGACGCTGCTGCTCCTTTGCTTGTTTGGAACGGAACTTTCACATCGGGATCTAAGCCTCAGTGTCCCTTGCGCTGAACATCCCAAGCAAGCGCAGACAGCATTTGCGTGGGCACAGCGATTGTGATGGGTCATATGTGGCACAAGTGTTTATTAGTTGTCTTAGTATTTCACTTAAAGGGTCAATAAGATGTTACTGGTCCCACAGCTGCAGAAGCACCAGGTGGAAGTCCAGATGAGGCGATGCTCTGCATGCACTCGTCAGTTTAGAGTATTCTTTTTTTTTAACCCAGACTAGAACGCCTGTCTGACAACCCCAGGACAATACTGTACGTCCCATTATCTTTCCTACTGTGGCCTAAAAATTGGTTGAAGAATGAGCATGCCAGGAAGGTGCTGAAACTTAGCAGTTTAGTTTTCCTCTGTGTGTGGAAGGGAGTGACACTGTGGGCTGAGGGTCCAGGAGACTGGCTGATGGCAAATTCTGTTTTAATATGTGGCTGGTGTGTCATTGCGCTGCCAGTTGGCCCACAGCACGAAAAAGGACAAACTGTCTTGTTTGAAACAATTATTTTGTATTTTCTCTGGCAGGCTTTTTCTCAGCCTTGAGTTTTCCTAATCATCATTTTGCTAAGTTGCTGCTATAGATGCCCTGCATGAGTGTACCATCCTTCATAACAGTTTTTCTTCTTTGAGGTTCACAGGCTCTGGAGAAACGTGGACTGTCATAGTCATCCCTGAGCCAAGAAGTCTTGTACTTCGTTTTCTTGACCTTTCCTCCATCACTGCCAGTACGCTTTACTGAAAGCCCCTGAAAGTTTTTCCTGCAATGCTGTGCACACTACGGCATGCTGTAGCTGGCTGCAGTCCCGCTACAGCACTAGAGAAAAACTGTATGTCCAGACACTTGGAATTATGTTTTCCTTTTTTGTCTCTCAAATACTGCATTGCAGACTCTCTTCTTTAATGGCTCTGGACACAGTTTGACTCCAGATAAAATCTTGGCATATTGGCAAGATGGAACATGCAGATGTCGTTCTTCTGTTTAGTTCTCTCTCTGCTCAAGTCTTTAATCCTCGTTATACATCTCATTCAAAATTTTTACTCACCTTCATTACCCATAAAATTGTGTTTCATCCCCAAGTCCCTTTTATTTCTGTTGGAGGGTTTCCTTTCAGGCTATATAGGAGAGGAAAGAACCACACATTAAGTGCAAACAGACCTGCTCTCAGTTATACTAATTTCCAGAGCAATTCCATGCAAATCAATGAATTTACTCTGAAATAAATGAGTGTGAAGCAATGCAGAAAATGTCACCGCCATGCAAATGGAAGCTCAGTAGCCTTGTTAGTAGCATTCAGCCATTAACTGGAGCCTTCTTGGAAACTTTTGTCGCACATCTGTTTTTGTCTCACATTCTTTCAGCAAAAAAGGCATGGAACAAAGGTGGGACTTTTTGTCTGTCTTTCATTAGCTTCAGCCTTTATACAGGTTCTTTAAACTTCTTTCTTGGCTGTAGTCGTCTCCATGGATGTTTATCTTTTAAACACTGGATCAGTTCAGGTCAGGATGTGACAATCCACTGATGTTCTTCTGGAACTTATCTGTGAGTTGGTTTGTTTGTTGGGTTTTTTTTTCATGGTTTTTTTTCCCTTTTTCCTGCTAACTATGTGGTTTGAACACCCATTGCTTTAGAGAAGGTTTTTTTGCTCGCTCAGACTGTTGGCAGTTGCAGCTCTCATCTTAAGGGAGACCAACGACAGAGATATTGGCTGTGCTGTCTAGGCTTAAAAATAGGCATTGAAATTTTGCTGCAGAGAGACAGGTGTTCTTATGTTGAAATAGCTGTAAGACTTGCTGGAGAGGCCTTCTACAGTCTTTGACAAAAGAAAAGGATGCCCATATTTGGATGGCCATATCCTGTCCTCAGCTTCCCTCTTCTGACTGACAGGTCATAAAACACATGAACTGTGCATTCACTTTGCAGTTGAGGCAGAACGATCCTGAATGTTTATCTGTTATGCCCAAACTTCTTACCATTCCTCCTTCTTTCTCTGGAAGTGCATACTTACCTGCCCATGGGCAGCATTAGGCTATGAAGATGCATACATTGCAAGGATGCATAATTTAGAAGCAGTTTAAGCAGCTTTGTAAGTCCTAGTCACCATTTTTGAGCACCCAGCTCATAGAACTTCATGCTTGGAGAACATATTTCATGTCTGAAAACCCTATTACTCAAGCAATACAGCAATGCCGCAATTTTCATTAAGAAAAAACACTCCAAACCCAATCAGCATTAACTTTAGTAGCAGATTAAGATTAGAGAGGGAGCTCAAGAAGAAAGCACCAGGTACTGTAGTTGCTGACGTTCTGGAGACCACTGCTGGGGCTGAAATGTCAACCACTTGTAACTTATGCCTATCTTTGTTTCGTGGGGAAGCCTGCTGGTGAGGAATGAGTCAGACCATAGGGGCAGGTGTTTGGATGGCATAAGATGCTCTAGTTCCTGGGGCTGTGAGAGTTTGTGTCAACTGAGTATTTGGCTCCACTCTTTTTTTTCCTTTCCCTCCTTTTTTGGTTTGGTTTTGGTGGGGTTTTTTTTGTTAAAAAACCCCAACCAACCAAACAATTGTTGGGTAGCAGTCCTTTAAAACCAGCCCTGTGGTTTTCTTGCACCCACATCCTGATTGTGTCTCTGCTACAAGGTAATGAGAAGGTTTGAATGAGGCCCTAAACACATGGAGACCTTGACCTGCTTGTGTGCTCTCTGCCTTGCCTAGGCATCACTTAGCCGTAGCTGAGGTGCGATGTGTCCATGCTGAGCTAGAAAGAGCTGAGCTCAGGGGAAAGTGTGGAAAGTGCTGTTGTTTTCTGCCTGAGTGGTGGTGGTGGGCTGGAATTTACGTGCCTCTGAATGTGTCGGGCTGGAGATGATGCTGAAGATAAATGAGTCCTGACATGAGAATGGGCTTGAGTCTGTGTTTGATAGGGAGACCTTGCTGTATTAGGGCTGCTGGAACTGGCCTGCGTATGAGATGATCATGTGTCTTAATGATGTTCTTGTACTTTTTTTTTATCTTCTGGGGGAAGGGGAAAGACCCAGGGGTCTGATTCCACAGCGCTTTGCGTCTTGTGCAGTCACTTCTACCCAAACAAGTTTGAACCCAATGTTACCTAGGTCCTATGGGGTCTGGATCCACCTTGTCCAGGATCCACTAGGGATCCTCAGGAACGAACAGGCCAACAGAGAAATTGGTCTCAGGAATTCCATCTAGATCCCTCCTCACTCTGACAGTAAAGATTGTTCACCAGGCAAAGCTGTAAGTATACATTGTTTTTCAATTTTAAAGTACTTATAAGATTATACATCAAAGGTTCCCCTTCCCGTTTTACACAGATATCCTCTCTCTGTTATAAAACTAACTTGTTGAGAACATCTGTTAGTTGTTTTATCAGTTGCCTGACATGGCTTTTTATTGCCCCTTTTAACTTACAATACTGATCTCTTAGGCTATTAAGTAAAAAGGATTACAATAGAAAGTAACTCAGCCTGGTTTTTATGTGGTTTTTGAAAATTTTCTAAATTGTATTGGCGTTTTCTAAAATCAGGATCGTCCATTGATTTTTTTCAGGAAGTGTTTTCTTATTCATAGCTTCCATAAAATACAGACTGATGGCTTGTTCCCTGCCCTCGTTCAGGATGGTGGGAGCCCTCCCTCCAGTCAGTTAGGGGTGAGGGTGACTTTTTCCTGTCTTTAGAGGAGGTCAGATTCTGCTCTCCCGTATCTCTCCAAACTGTGGCAAGGGTCTCACTCCACAGCATCCTCTCTGGCAAGTTCAATACTTGCAACATTGATATCATACCTTTGAACACAGAGAATTGCAGAAGATGTCCCTCCAACAAATTATTATTCTAGATTACTCTAGGGATGTGCAGTTTTGCACAGCTGCTTTCTTAAGAAAAGTTAGCTTTCCCGAGTTACAAAACTTACTACATTGATGTTCTTTTTTTTTAAAAAAAAATAATTAAGATTGTAGCTGTTGTAGTTTTGTGTGTATACTGTGAATGTGTGAAAGTAAATTATTAGTTTTGGAGATTATAGAAGTTGTAGGGTTGTTTTTTCTTTTTTTTTTTTGAATCCCTCCAGTCAGTGATCGTAAATATCTAGCCATTAGCTTTAATTCAGTATGACGATGTATTTCATATGTTGAGGTTGGAGCTTTGAAGTGTAGCTCCAAAACCCGGTTTTGACAAACACTGAAAGCCAGCTGTGATGCCTGGGACTGATGGTATAAAAAAAATTGTTTACATTTTATCAAGCACAAGGGGACTGATCCTGTAACTCTAATGCAGGAAAGTGCTACTGAATACCAGCTTGGGCTCCGTATATTTTATCATCACTATCTTATAGTAAATTTACATAGATTAATATTAAATGGATATTTAACAGCAATATTTGGCAATAATTATGCCTATTCAGAAATGTCCTTCATTTGCAGGTTCTAGGACAAGTGATTTGAGAAGAAGTTTGACCAAATGGAAAATTTACGTAGCCCCTCTTCTGCAGCTCTAGTAGATCCAAGGTGGCAGCTCTGTAGAAGTTAAGAATTTTGGGTAGGATCTATTTATTTTACATGATAGGTCTTGCATTTTAGTTTTGTTAAAAAGTATTGATTTCTATGGGAAGCTCAGTGCTGAATAAATTTGGGGACAGATAGGGTATACTGCCTTTCCATTATTGACATTGATTTGTTCCATGTCAGTAGCAACGAAAGCTTCCAGCATCTGATTCCTATAATGTGGAGTTGTAGGGAGTTGCAGGGAACTGGTGAGCTTGGCTCTTTACTGGTTTGGCAACTGCTCCACATCATGACAGCTGTAGCCAGGAGTAGTCAGGATTGTAGGAGTGCGTAGAAATAAAGTAATGATGAGAGGAAGAATGAGTCTTGGCTGTTGGAAACCTGCCTGGAGTTGAGCACCTCACAATTGAAACAACCCACTTTACAACCAGCAATCTGGAATCTTCTTCCCTGTTTAATATGTATTTCTTAAATAGACCCACTTATTCCAGTGAAACCACTTGCTAACTAAGGAAGTGTATACGACAAGTGTTGAACTCTTGAAGCAAATCTGCAAAATGGGATGTAGTTTTAGGCTTAGTGAAAGTTGCATGAAGACTTAATTAACCTTTTACCTCAAGATGTCCTTTTCCATCCTTTGCTTAAATTTTGACTTGTGTTGTTGGCCGAGGTAGTCCTTGATGTTATGTGTGAGTTTCTCTGTATCGGTTCTGCAGATTCTGAAAAGAGCCTTATATTTTTGTTAATGTTATGCTTTCCTTCCTTTAAAAACCTTGATTTTAATGCCATTGTCAGTTACCTTAACCAGAATTAAATCAGTATGCATGTAGTTTTCAGGTGTGACCTTATTTGATGGGGACAGATTGGGGAAAGTTGGCTAGAAACAGCTGTGAGATAGGATCCTGGAAAAAGTAAAGATGTGTATTTTTGGAAATGCTTCTTACCTAGATTGCATCCTAAAAATGAATTGACTTGAAAATCTTGCAGCCAGCTATTTTTTTTCAGTGTCTGAACTTTGAATAATTTTTTGAGGTTATTTGAAGCTTTTTCCTGTTTTTTTCCCCTTTTAGATTCTAAAAATTATGGGGTTTACAAAATACACTACCTGTATCCTAAACAGGCATTTATTTCTTAAGGAGAAAGTGAGGATTTCATTTAGCAGTGCTGTCATTCTGGCACCTTTCAAGAACATTATAATCTTTTGCAGTTTTAATTAAAAGGTAAAGTCATTGCTTTCCTGATAAGTGCACCCTGCTGTATCATTCCAGAGTCAGGAGACAATCTGCCTTGTCCAATACTGGTTATTTATTCTCTGTGAATTAAAATGCACATCTTTCTCTAGGTGTGATTGATCTTTCAAATAGCTGATTTTAGTCAAACCATGCAGCTACAGCATATGTCAGGTCTGAAAGATGAAATGACATGGTAGTATTAGCAGGCAAGCTGCACATTTGCCATGCAGCTCAGTGCTATTTAGTTAATGTTGTTTGGGAATGCGAATAATGGCATGCAAGGAAATACATCCTTGAATATAGGCTGCATATGTCTTGGGATGCAACTCACAGTGCTGGGTGCCAGTTTGAAAATTGGTCGGACAAACCTAGGTTATCTGCAGAGTGTGTCTTTCCCTCAGGAGCTCTACATAAATGACTACAATTTTCCTGAACCAGTGGCCGCTGACATCAGTCTTTCAGGTCCCTTTACTTCCACAAAGGAAGGCTATGCTCACTCTTTTGGAAAAACAGGTTTTAAAAACTACCTATAACAGGCTGCAGTAGTTCCTGCCTCTGTGATTCTCATGTGAAATGTGTTGCTTATGACTGGCTCAACGGATGCCTCCTTGTGCCTGTTCAAACAGGTAGTCCCATGTCCCAGCTCCTTCACGTTATGTCTGGGTCTTCAGCTTGGCAGCCCATCCCTCCTGTTGACTGAAGGGACTAAAGATCTGTCCATAGGTGCCCCGAGATCATGGAACTTTTCTTTGGAATATATCATGAAAAGCTTGACCCTAACATCCTCCTGCAAGCTTTGCCGCTTTGTTGTGATGTACCCCGAAGGATTTGATCCTGGTGGGAGTCAGAATGGGGAAGCCCTCACTGTCTCCCGAAGACTTCAGCGCTGGTGGGCTACCATGTCTCTGCAAAGAAAAGCTTGTGTAGCAGTGTGTCAAGGAACTTTTCTGTCCCTTTGGTACACCCTGGTAGTCTGCTTAATCCCTTGGCTTCGACTGAGAAAGAAGATAGGTAGCATCTCCCTCTTGGCTGCAAGTAGAGACGTATACCGCTTAGGAGCACCAGTAAGACCACTACTAAAACAGAGTTGAGAACAAGGTTGGACCTGCCATTTCTTTTGTGCCTACGTGTCCTCTGTGACCAGGAAGGACCAGATTTCATCCAGGACTATTAGAAAAGACAGTATTGTTTTCTCACCCTTCCATCCATGTCTGTTAGCTGCTCTTTTGTCTAGTTTACAATTTGAAATATCTTCTTGAGGCATACTTTGATTAGCAGAGCTAATGAGGCAGTGGCTGCCTGGCAGACTGGAGCAATAATATATGCCGGCAGTTTACAAAAAAAAAAGGTTACAAGAGAAAAAAGATTTAACCCTTAGGAAAGTTAGGTGTGTTAGTCACAGATGTCTGTAGTGAAGCAATTGCTGTTCAGTGCAGAATATTGTCAGACCAATGAGGAGGTCAGTCTGAGAGTTTAATTCTCTGGCATGGACCATTTCTCTTTCCTCCTTATTCTTTCCCTCATCATGAGACCTCTGCATTAATGTGATTCCCGACACCATTGCTCTTCTAGGAATCAATACCCGTTTCATAGATGTAACTCAGGATAGAAGGCTTGATTCCCATGATGCTTTTTACCTTCAAGGCCAGCATGCTGATGTGTGTATTTTTTTCTCTGTCTAATGTCCGTGGCATGAAAGCTGTATTTTTGACACTGCTTTGTGGTTCTGGAGAATAGGCAACATCAACAGAACCTGCAGAATATCAGGAGGTGGTGAGGTTTGGTGGAGTTTCACCATGGCTGGGCAGCAATCGGTTTGTATGCAAAAAGGGAGGGCTTATGGATATACTGTAGGTAAGTGGAGGCTGGGTGACCAGATTCACTCAGGGGGTGGGTAGCAAATGTATGTGCATTGCATATTATGGGGTTTTTTTGTTTGTTTGTTTTGCCTCATTAGTTCCGAGGGCTGTATAAAATGTAGAAGTGACCTCACCACCTGCCCTTACTGTCATGCATTAGGTTTTCTGTGAGGCTCACCTGAGGTCAGCTAGTTATTGAGCGATGAAAAATGGTTTAATGAAGAAATAAAATGTGATTCTTGGCCTGTTTATGGTAGGTTCTGCAGTCTTTATGAGCAAATTCTGTAGGAAACCTGTAAAAATTAATACCTCTTTCACAAACAGAGCTGTGAGGCTTAATGCTTCTGGCAAATAATATATAGCTCTAAAGGGTTTGAAATAAAAGGTGTTCCTTTAGGTACTGAAGTGTTGTTATTATATGTCTTAAAAATGGCTATAACTTTTCACACAGAAAAATTAAATTGCATGAAGCAATGTAGTCGAATCAACAAAGGCAAAGAAATGTAGAGTTAAAGCTGCCATTGGGTTTTTAATTTAGCCCTTGGTAACTAGATATTGCTGCGCGTGTGGTTCCCTGCCAGAGGACCCCCAAGGACTGGCAGTGTTGCATGCTTTAGGATGCCACTGAAACTTCAAGAAGCTTGTGGTGGGGCAATAGCAGAGGTCTCACTGAAATCCACAAAGTCAAGGCTGTTTGGAGTCAAGGCTCCCGTTTCAGCAGTCATAGGGAAAGTGACTTGCTGTTTTAAGTACTATCTTAAAACCCAGTTGAATGCACCTACACTGAGGCACGAGTTGAGACAAGGTCAGCTTTGCTGGAAACTGACTTTGATGGTAGAAGTTTTGGACTTTCAGCAACGTGCTAATGTAGCAGTAAGCTTGGAAACCAGCCTAAAGCTTCCCCAGCGCGCTGGCAAAATTCATTTTTTTCCTCACCAGGGCTGCAGTTGGCGAAAGTTAATTTCATGGGAAAACCGAGAGTGGCTGAGGAGGACTGAGAAGGCTTTGAGACTTCATTGGGTTGTGGATGGGGAAGGAGGCCTGAAGGGCTGTGGTGAAAGAAGTTTGCATGGCCGGGAGGGACTAAGTGTGTTGGTAGCACATGCTGTCTGGCTTGTGCCCTGCTGTATCAGAAAGGAAGTGTTTTCTACACGGTATTTGGAAGAAGTCGAAATATCAGGTGTCCTAGTCAAGGCATGCTCAGGTTTGATGACATCAGAGAGTTGTCTCTATAACTTAATAGTTACAGAGACAATGCGAGAAATACCACATTTTTGCAAAACTTTTGATTTGTCTCCTTCAGCTCCCCCCCCGCCCCCCCTTCCTTTTTATATAAGCAGGATTGAAGAATATATTGGGCTTTTATGGATAAGTTTATGAAAGTTGTTGGAGCAGTGAATGCATGTACATGTCTTTTCTGGTCATTAAGTACCGGATTTCTTGAAGAACTCATCATATGTCAGCTCCTATTTAGGTACATAGTTTCTGAGCATCCAGCTTCTCCAGTCCCTAATGAGAGCTGCTGGTGTTAAAATACTTTTGAAAATACAAGAACTTTTACATTTCTAGGTAGGGAGATAAGCACTGTGAAAAAATTTTCGCGCTAAAAATGGCTGAGCAGTTTTAAAAACTGAGTCCTAGGAATCCGTCGTTCCTCTATCTGTGTTGAGGAAGACAGAACAATAATGTTAGTAAGAGCAGGTGCTGTCCCTCTGGCAACTGGGGACCAGATCAGGTGTGTATAGTTAATTTTTAAATAAACAAGGCTGCAAGTCAGTTCCCTGGTGTCTTGGGGGTATCTGTGGAGTAGAGGGCTACTCACTGGAAGGGTATCTGCCAGCCTTGGAGGCTGTCCATTGTGTATTCACATTCAGCTACCGCATGGTTCTCTGCACTGTTTGTGAAATACCTAAAATGCTGTGGGTACTGGAGAGCAAACTGAGGACGCCGCATAGCAATCGGCTAGGAAAAATTTGGAGACAAAGCATGAATTGGCAGCTGCCTTTGATAGTTGTTTTTCTTTCTGAGTACGGTATTTTGTCACTTACCATCCATACTGTATTACATAGCAGATTGTTGTTTACTTTTATATTCTGCTTTTAGAATTTTTGCAACCAGTAAATGACTTATCAAGAAAATATGTTTATGTAGAAAATGAAGTGTCAAATTATCCACTATTTCGATTACTTGGGTGGTTGTTATTTTTTTCCTATAATTGACTCCTCTGAAAAGTCTTTCTTCTCAGAGAGGCCGCTGTGTTGTCAATCGTGCCAAATTGTATGAGATTATGTGCTACAGTTTTGTGACAGAAACTGATATTCATTAGGAAGTTGTGATCACTGTAATAAAAAGTAATGAAAAGGAGATGCACACTTGTCTCTTCAAAACATGACAAGCATTCTCTTCTTTCCTCTTCTTTCAGTGCTTGTCAGTCTGCAGCTCCTTTAAATTACCACTTGTGCATATAGTGATTTCACTCTTCCATTGGCTAATCTTGTGAGGCTGAACATTCAACAGGAGGCATTTCTAATGGCTCCACGGCTTATGGAAGCTTCTTGGCATCTGACTTGTCTTGGCAGAGGGAGGAGCAGTGAGGACGAATTGGGGAGAGGAAGGCAAAATTGGAAAAATGGATGAAGATTCATAGAGATTGCCTTGGGCTCTTTTTCTGCGTTGGTCAGTCACAGCTCTGAGCACTTTCGCAGTGGTTTGCTGGTGAGGGAACAGGTTGGTTGTACACACTAGCACCTGACAACATTGCAATGATCATTCTCTCCCTGCCCCACTTCTCAGCCATATGTAAATGTTAATACCCTGACCTCTAAAGAAGACAACAAAGGATGGAGGTCAGCAGGTTAAAGGTGTCAGTACCGTACAAAGGCACAGCTCAGGGTTCTCTGCACTTACCTCTAGCAAAGTGCACACCAAAGTAATCAGGGTTCACACCTGATTTAGCTCAGTTAACTAGCTGAGGCAGTCAGTTAATTTTTCCTTGGGCACTGGTATTCAGGAAGCACTTTGGAGCTGTAGCTAAGACCAGAGCTCTGTTATTTTACTCATTATGTGCCTATGTACTAAGAACTTGAATCTCTTTTATTGAGCCAGTGTATTTTGTCCTGTGTTGTTGCAGGCTTAGCTGACATGCAGCCAGTCACGTTTTAAGCTGCAATAACCTTTCTGCATGCCTTACCTTAGAGACTCATACCCTTTCCTGCTGAGACAATTATATTAAAGGCAAGCCGAAACAAAAGCATAGCAAGACGAAACAACTCACTAGCAAGACTGCTGCCTGGCCCCTGATGTTTGTGAGTGACAGATTTAAATCCATGCTTAACACGGTCTAGACTTCCAAGGCTGGACAGATAGCACTGAGCACCACGAGTGATGATTACTGGGGGTTCTTTTGGAAGAGAAAAGCTACTGCCCACTTTTTATGTACATAAATGGTCCTCATGGCTTCTTCAAAGAGTAGAGCAGTTCCTCCCAGGGTTGTGAGATGCAGCCATCTGCTTCATTGCCATGCTTGAATGTGCTGGTTGACTGCTGTCTACTCCTAAGAGATGGTTACATTTCATCACCCTACAAAACATAGTTGTTGAAATATCTTTTCTGAGAAGAATGCTGAATTGCTCCAGTTGCTGTAGTATTTTCACCCTGGGAACATTCTCCTTAAGCCTGCTCTGAGTTAATTGAAAATAATAGTCAGCACCAGGCAGTTAGTTAAAAAGTTTTCCAAGATGGGTTTACCCATAACTCCTTGTCTCACTGCTGTTACTGACAGAAATGATGCAGTATTGAGTCACTACCCAGTTCAGCTATAAATACCAAACTGGATTTAGTAGACTTTTCTCTCACTAAAATCCTTTTCCTGTGCGTTAATGAAATACAATTTGAAATGGGAGCGATAGTAAGTACCGCCTTAATCCTCCTTTGCTTTCCTGCCTTTAGCTGTTTAGATCAGTCGCATAAAGGTCACTAGTAAAAGAATGTTGTGGACAAAGGGTTTATCTTGCTACTGATGCTGTTTGGAAGCAGCTTCATAGCTACCGCTCGCTGGTTTGTACCATCTTTTACCACCGGTGTTCCACAGGTAAGGGGGAAGGACAGCACTCATTTATTTTTGTTTCCTAGATGCTTTTATGGGCTCCATCATCACATTAGCTGAATGCCTCCCAGTCTTTGTTATATCAGGCCTGTCACTGTCATTTTTAGAGATGGAGAAAGTAGTCTCCTCATTTATGGACGTGGTCCTTAAATGCAGAAAGAGTGACTAATTCCTTGGTCACGGAAGGAGTCGAATCCCATCCCCTGCGGTGCCTGTGCAGCACCCGAGAGATAGCTGAGAAATAAGCAAGATGTATGCTTCAGGCAAAATCCCAGCTTGCTTTCTCCAAGAACATGAGGTGCACCCAAGATGCTGTCTGACTCCTTGTCCAAAAGACACTACCTTTTTTATTAACTTTACACTAAGTGGATTTCAGTTTTGAAAGGTAGGCAGGAACTTTTCAAGATAAAGTGGAATTCTTCTGCCTCGTTTGGGACAAACTGCAGTTGTATCTAGTTTTCAAGAAGAATCTCTCCTGGACTGGTCTTAGACTGAAGTTGTTTAATTATCAACTGGTAACCCCATTGACTCAAGTTGTTTTATAAAGAATTCCTGAGCTTACCAAATAGCAGTGCCTGTATTTATATTCACCTCTGTACAACTGAGTGAAAGGGATTTTGAAAACATATTGTGAAAGAGAGGATGATGACGTCTCCACTGAGATGTAGAGCAGGGGTATTACAGGCCATGAAGCAGCTGCACAACCTATAGGTCTTGTGGGCTTTGATATCAGTCAGCATTAAGGACAGGATGATATGAATGAGGTCTTTTTATTTCATGGTTTGAAGATGAGGAAGGTGCAAAAAGTCAATTTAACTGAAGCTACTTTAAGGGCTGAAGGTCCTCCACTTGGTAGTCTAGCTTTACACGGGTGTACTGAATGATGGTTGATGCAAATAAATGTTTAGCACACTGGGAGAAAGGCAGTGGGCGGGGGAGAGAGAGAGGGAGATCCATACTGTTATTCCCCAGCTGCTTTATTTGATTTGGAAGGAAAATGCACCATTTTCATTTTGCAGCAAGAAGTTTATTTGGAATTATTTTATTTGCTTTATGCTGGTGTAAGCAGTTAGGAGACCTTTCTGTGCCTGCCATATGTGAGGATCTAGCCCTTAGTTTGACTTCTAGCTTTTTTTTCCTAACATCATGCAAAGTCAGAAATACATTTTTTTCCCTCCTTTGTAGGGACTTGAAGTATTATTTTCAAAACAGCAATTCAGAGTGATTGCACATCGGACCGGATGCTGAATGGGACCTCAAACGTGCCACTAATCTGCCTGATTCACTTTGAAAAAGCAAAGTCTTTGTGTGTTTTCCTTTTAATGTTGGGTCTGAAGGCATCCTCTTTCCCTGCACGCAGTACTTGAGCTCTATGGATTGAAGAACGAAGGGCGTAAGAGGAGGAAATTGCTAACAAAATAAAAAATAGCTTTGGCTTTTTACAGCAGATTATCTGGGAAGAGGGTCTCTTCAGTGTGAGTAAAACTTGTCACTTGCATGGTGATTAAAGTGTACTAAAAGACATACAAGAACTATTCAGGCTTACCTCAGCAAAGCTACATTTCCTCCATTGTTTTGTTTGCCTTTGGTGTAGTCTAGGTCTTGGCAGCCTTTCTGCGAAGAGGTGCTATCGTTCCCTTCCTTTCCTCCATTCATTCAGATCCGTGCTTTGCAAGAAAGGAAGCTAATTCATGTAGGTAGGTAGCATGATACTCTCGTTCTTTCTTCTCTCCACCTCTGGAAGAAGATAGTTATTGATTCACTGAGATGCTTTTCAAATCAAAATTCGCTATAAAGAAAGACCAGTATAATCTATGGGAACAGATGGTATTTCTTAGTAGATTTTGCTGAACTGATATCAGTGCTACTTACTACTGCAACTAAACTGGATAAAATTTTTTGCCACGTGAGTGTAAAATATTTTTTTTC
Organism: Chionis minor; assembly: GCA_013398295.1. Classification (NCBI taxonomy): domain Eukaryota; kingdom Metazoa; phylum Chordata; class Aves; order Charadriiformes; family Chionidae; genus Chionis; species Chionis minor. The sequence goes on along the minus strand of VZSF01002862.1, from coordinate 238,592 downwards.
CCCCCAGGTATAACTTATGAAGGGCACTGCAATTACAGATACTAGTTTGACCTTCAGAACAGCCTTCAGGGCCTGACATTCTCCAGGGACTTTTTTGAAGGGGAATGGTTGGCTTGTTGTGTCAGTTGACTTTGGTTTGTGGCCTGTCATTTGGACCACGTACAGGGATTGATCAGACTTGCACAGCCTTGAATCTTTACTCTCTCTTAGTGTGACCTGTAAGATACTTGGATAGTCTCCTTCCAGCTTCTGCAGTGCTAAAAGCAACCTTACTGTCAAGCACATATATTATGTCCAGTTGTCACGGTGAAGACGTCAGTGGGAGTAAGCATGGAAAATGAACTCCTCCCATGTGTCTACAAAGAAAGGTCATAAACTGCAGCAATAGGTGATACAAATGAAACATCAATAAAAGTTTTCTAACAATAAACATAGTCAAGTAGTGGAATCGCTTGCTGTATAATGTAGGATATGCAACACTTAAGTATTCTTAAAAACAGGTGAAACGCACCTCTTTCAGAAATGGTCTTAAATGTAGATAATATGCCTTCAGACAAAAGAACGGATTAGGTGAACTACTAAGATTTCTTTTGGTCTACTTTTTATGATTTCTTGAACATGTTAGCAGAGCTGTGGAAATCTTTTGACATCTTTTCTGTCTGTTGACCTGTAAGAAATGATCTTTTGGAAAATCAGTGTAGCAAATTTATCCCTAAAGCATTGGGCAATTTTAATGAATTCCTTCTCCTGAGTTTTGATCAGGAATCGAGGACGTATTTTTCAATGTGTCTATTATAATTGTGAAGGGTTTTGACAACATGGGTGTATGTGTGATACATAGCTTTGCAAGCTAGCTTTACTCATGGCAGATATATTCGTGTTTTTGTTTAATGCATAGGAAACAACGTTATGAGGACCATCCACGGTGTAGGAGAGATGATGACCCAAATGGTGCTGAGCAGAGGATCTATATTTCCCATCAGTGCCCCTGATGTACAGCCAAGCATTCACCCAAGCAAGCAAGTCAGCACCTCAGACAGTGAAGATGTGATCGTAATGGACACCAAATTGAAAATCATTGAGATTTTGCAGGTAATAATGATTGGTGGAATGCTACATGGCAATCGTTTCACAGTTCTTTACTTCTTCACATAGTGGCAAATTCTGTCACCTGCATTCACTGGGCTGTTCATTGTAAAAATAACCCTTTGATACGAGGAAGAATACTCCTCTGTGTGAACAACTGTACAGTTGTGGTCCTCACTCTGTTACACCTGCTTCACTTTTGAAGGAACTAGAAGCTGTAGAAAGTCTGTAACTGTGAAAAGGGAGAACTTGTCCTTCAATCTGCCTCACTAATGTTTTCTGAAGACAGTGCATCTCTTTCCAGTCTCGTTAATGCTCATTTTACACTGGGGTAGCTTGCTTGACTTCAGTATTTGACTATTCTGTTACAGTAGTTTGATGAAGGGCAGAATTGGACCTAGACCCACTGAAGTCATGCAAGGCCATGCACTTTTGAAGTCCGTTTCAGATTTCCACTGCTAGACTGAGAATAGTTTGTGCGCTGCTATGATTTTCTTCCAGCTGAATTGACAAGCTAATATGACACTAGCTTGCCTCCTGAGATATAATTTTCACTTTGTGCTATTAGTAAGCGAAGTGGCACACATTTGTTCTGTGTATCAAATCCCAGTTTCTGCAACAGTTATGCCCTGAAGGAATGTTGCAGTGTTTTCTATAAATTCTGTGGATGTGTTGGTACCACTGTCTCTCTTGAAGGATTCCATTTGTTCTGACTGCTTGTAAATGACTTAGATTACCTTAATTACTCACCATCTGAAAGACTATAAATTCTTACAGTATCAATACTGCATGCTTTGGTTCCAGAGCTACTTTAGTTTAAGGCTTATAGTGAAGGACAGAGTATTATGAAGTTATATCACCTAAATAATACCATTCATGTGTATTGCTTCTCATTTTCATTTGGTTTTTTTGGCTGAGTTTCTCTCCATACTGTCTTGCCATTTAATCCTAATTTGTTACTTAATCTGTGGTTTGTTAGTTATGGTCTAGTCATGTGGTGAAATTACTGCAGATTAGTAAATTGTCATATGTTGGGTGAATCACAGTAGATGTGCATATATATGATCTTAGTTCACAAGAAATAGAAAACAATTCAGTTCCGTTTAATATTCAATGAAGCAGGATTAATTTAAATCACCTTACCTTTCATTACTGTGCTATTACCTTAAAGGCGAGTAAGAATATTTTAGATTTATTGTATTAACATGCGTAGCTAGTACAATGGTGATTAAAACTATTCTATTCTAAGAAACATTTCAGTTTATAATAATTTAATTCTCAATATATCCTCTTATTCCTTTAAGTAAAGGCATTTTTTACTTAAGAGTTTCCATTCTGCCATCAGCCAGAATTAAACAGATGGCCTGATAGACCGAGTTGACTACAAATGGACTTGGGAAATTTTCATTTTTAAAAATCTTGCTTGTACAATATAGGGTAACTTGATAATGGAACCAAAATAAACCTGCCTTTTTTCTTTTTTTGCTCAAAGATTTGAAATAAAAGATACTGTTTCTTAGACTGGCATTTTATTTGCTTTTCGATGGTACAGTCCTAGTCAAATCCTATTACAGTATTCTGGGTCTGGGAAGCTTGTCTGACTTTAGTTAGAGATCAAAGAAACAGGTTGCCACCATTTGCTAAGTCATCACCTGTCGCCCGAGTCTTGGTAACTTAGCATATGTGCTTTCATCCCTGCTGATTGCAAAATATGTTAAATGATCTTAAACCTGTTTCATTGTACACTTGCATTTACTGTGGGCAAGGAGCGTAAGTGTGGGGAACGCTGAAAACTCTGTCGATGGGCAGTCAGTTGGTGACGTGTCGGATGTGTATGTGTCAGTCCTTAAACTGGTACTAATGTTTCCAGCCTAGTTATTTTCCTCACTATTCCAGTAGTAAAAGCAGCACTTTCAGCTTTGAATTAGGATTTTTCCTGTATGAGTTTCTGATTCCACAGCGGAGGAACAAAAGGCACGAACTGTTAGAAGAAAGCGGAGCGTTGAGTTGAAGGGGGGGATGTCTCTGCTACCATTACAGTGATAGCTTCCACAGCCAAATGGGGTTTTTTTGCCACGTGCTGGCAACGCTTCTAGGAGCTCATGAAGGAAATGCTCTTTGCTCCTCACATCCTCAACTGATCCTTGGCAATGTAACCAAAGACAGCACCAGCCTGGAGCTACCGCAGCATCACTGCCCTTGGCTGTCGGGCATCTGGGAGGGCGAGCCTTGAGCCTGTCGTCTTTACTCCCTACCTGACCCCGCTTCTTGTCTTCATGGGGCATTAGAAGTCCAGCTGAAAGATGAAATAATTGGTTTCAACATGGGTTTGAATGTACTTATCTGTCTCCCTGGCAATGAGTACAAGGCAGCGTGCTGGAGCCCCTGGATAAATCCAGTCTGCTTCTTAGTATTCACCAGTTGATAGGGCAGGATTCAATATCTCTCAGGATGGTCAGAGTGAAGAAAAAAATCGCAGAAAACTGATGAATGTAATGGATTCTTTTTTCGTAGTGAACATATTTACTTGAAATAATCATGTGTTGCTGTATGTTCCACCCCAGAGAAATCCTAACCCATGCTACCAAATGGCAGAAGAAAAGTCTTATTCGAAACTTCTTTTCTTGTAGTTTATTCTCAGTGTTAGACTGGACTATAGAATATCCTACATGCTGTCTATCTATAAAAGAGAGTTTGGGGAAAACAACGAAAATGTTGATTGCTCTACAACATCTCCGCCTGACACACCAGGGATTGCCTCAGGTAAATGTTGCTAATAGTGTTGCAATGTAAAATAATTCTGTGTAGACTACTGCAAACAATGCACTCAACTGCACCAGAAAGATGCATGCTGCTTAAAGTTGAAAAGTGTGTAGAAAAATGAAGATTTTAAGAAATCCCATAAAAATAGGATTTTTGCCAGCCTGTCCTCCTCTAACAAAAATGTGATTCCTTTTTTTTCCCCCTGATGACCTTTTATTCTTTTGTTTGTACTCTTCCCCAAAACACTGCATGATGACAAATGTAGTGGAGGGTAGATAATGAAAAAATGGTTGGGGCTGCATGGGGACAGATTTAAGTGAGGTGAATGTGGCATGGGAACAGAGTGGCTTTCCAGGGAGTGTTCCTGTGCACACAGAAGCGCTCCAAAGGCTGACAGCTCTCTGTGTGACAACCTGCAAGTAGGGGAGAACTGCGGTAGCTGGAGGTGCTGTATGACAGAGGGGCAGCTATGGAGTACTAAGGTATGTTAAAGCTATCCTAAAGCAAAGTGACAGTGTGGTGAATTATTTGGTTTGTGATAAATATTCTAAAGTTCCTGTGTCTGCTTTGTGGGGGTTGGCTCATCTAACAAAAAAATGTAAAGGTTTCATATTCCGTGTCATTTGTGGGTCACTAGTGGGGGTTTGTACAGCTCCTGTCACCATGTGGCTCTGGTTCATCACTACAATTTGGCTCTTCCTCAGTAATAGTAATACACAATTTAACTCTGCCCCATGTCCTGTTTCTTCCATAGTGCTCTTGCAGACGGCAAATTTTGCCTAGCTGAGGAATGCGTAGTTCGACCTTTACTTGGTAACATCTACTTTAAAGAGGACCAGAGTTCCATTTTGCTGTGCAGATTAAACAATGATCACTGGCTTGTTTTTTAATTTTTGTTTTGACTTTTTTCCCAGCAATTGTTCCTGACATAGATGAAATTGCAGCTCAGGCTGAAACCATGTTTGCTGGCAGGTATATTCTCTGAATTTCTACCTCTCTACGTACATCTGTTTGTTCACGTTGATATTTCTCGTGGACAATCTCTGTTTATTCTGTGCTTATGTTCATACCCCTTTCTCTTCCTTTGGCTGTTTCTTATCATTTAGCCTATATGTAGACAGAAAAGTGCCAGGAAAGACCTGGATTTCAAACAGGCTAACAGCCCAGTTGGTATGGATGGCCACGGGATTGGAAATGACCACCCTCTTAGTTGTAAGAGAGCTGGTAGGAAGTTTTTGTCACGTTCCCAAAGGCAGCTGGGGAATGGTGTACAGGTGTATTGGGCTAAAACACACTTATTATTTATTTATCTTATAATGCCTCTCATGGGTGCTTTTAAAGAAAGACCTTTTTCTGGTGTATCTTATAGCTGTAGCCCCAAATTTTTTGCGTCTGTAAGTTACTGTTGACCCTTGGGTCCTAAACCCCGGGACCTGTTGTCATTGCACCTTGTGTTTGAACTTACTTAGAAAGTTATGTCAACAATAATCTCTTTCATATGACTCCTCAAATCAGCTGTGGACCACTTGCCATGATCTTCTGGACCACCAGAGGCCCGTAGATGACAAGTTATGCATGCAGAGTTTTGGAAGTGATTTCAGCTATGCTGTGAACAAAAAAAAAAAAAAAAATCATGGAATATTTCCACGCTGGAGAGTTATTACCATTATCACTATATGGGTTTAATTTTACGGGTTTTGTTGTAATTATGCCAGTAAAAATGAATACCATTTAGACAAGGCCGTAGACTTTAAAGTTTTTCTTGGAGCGAGGGAGAAGGATCTGCAATACAGGCACTCTGATCTTTCCTCTCTCAGTCCCGTATGGGTTCTCAGAGTTTACCAGCGCAAGCAGTGCCTCCAGTCCTCTCCCTGAACTCCCGTAATGTAAAACAACACACAGCCCTTGGCATTTGCATCTTTAAAACGAACAGAGACTGAACGGTTTCTTGGAAACATTATTTCTGCTTTGATATGTTAAGTGCAAATCTGCTTTCTGCCATTCCAGATTATAAATGTGATTCCAGAAATATGATGCTTTTGGCAATTCTTAGTATTTTTTGAGCTTATTTTTTCTTAAATGAAATTTTAATAGCAGCTGAAAAACTGGAAAGGGCCAAATTAATCTCTGATGAAATGCTGTTTACTTCAATTAATTTGGATTGGGGATGAGCTTGGCACAACTTATGCAAGACATAAATGAATGTTTTTGCAATATGGATTTTAATCACAATGTTTGACACATTTCATATATACTTGCTTTCATTTTGTAGTGTCCATTCCGCTACAAGATTGCTGCAACAGCATATAACTGTAGGATTGAAGTCCTTATAAAATATGTTAGTGATGTTCATAATTTCTATCCTGCAGCATATTTGATTTGCTTTTAAGAGCTCTGTCAAATGAAGATCGTGCGTACAGGCATATATGTGTCAAAAGCTTTTATTTTTTCTAATTTATTTTACTTTATTTGGCCATTTTCCCCCCATTTCTGTTGTAGAAAGGAGAAGAATGCGGTTCAGCTTGACGATGAAGGGGGCAGAACTTTTTTACGGGTCCTTATTCACCTCATCATGCACGACTACCCTCCTTTGCTCTCAGGTGCTCTGCACCTGCTATTTAAGCACTTCAGCCAGAGAGCAGAAGTTCTGCAAGCATTTAAACAGGTATGGATGGGCATAGCGTTATTCCCAGAAACTGACTGTGGGGAAGGTCTTTCCAAAGGCTGCTTTACTTACCTAAATTGCTGCTTGTAGGATAACAGTGTTATTTCCTTAGAGGTCCAAATTCAGCAGAGATTTTTATTTATTTTTTTTTTTTATTAGCGCTGGCCATATGTGCTAGTGTATATTATACAGTTGTGCACACAGAAATAGTTCTTTCTGGCGTTGCATCCATTACAGAAGACATAGGTCCGTGGTGACAGCTGGGACACACGCATCTCGCAGCAAGACATGATTTAGTGATCCCTCAGAGACAGAGTTAATAGCTTGTGTTCTGCAAGCGGTCCAGCGGTGTCCGCCAGCGGTGTCCGCAGTAAGACTTCCCTGTCTTCAGGGCTACTTGGGCTGGCTATAAAGCTCTCTTTGTTATTCATGTGGTGTTTTCTAGTTCTAATTCATGTGCCCTTTGCATTGTGCTCCTGCTGCCTGATACCGATCCGTCCAAATAACAGGGAGAGAGTGATAGAGCCCAGCCTGTTTTCAGCTTCTGGCCTTTCTGCTTGGTAATGGTGCATGTGCAGGCTCCATGTGTCCCTGGATTAGGATGGGGAGATCTGATGTCATGGGGCTGGATGACAGAGACGTCTCTGTTACGTAACCCTGTATAACATATGTTGATAAGACCATCTGATGCTTATTTCAGGGGTTTTGATAGCGTGTTGTCTCACCGTTTTGTAAGACGTGGAGGTTTCTCTTGTTTTAAAAACAGATGAATGACAAAAGACCCGGAAAGCTTTTGTTTGCTGTTTTTGCAGTGTAGCGTAATGGCCTCCCACCAGATTGGTCAAGTTAGGCCATGCCGGTTAGTTGCATAAATAGCAGTTATTCCCAGGTAAGCAACCACTGAGTAGCTTAACGTGTTTTTGTAATGGATGGAAAATGCTAGTTGACAAATAAACAAAAAAGGCTGTAGACAACATGGAATATGAATGTCTGTGGATGAGCAGCATGCATAAATTCTGTAAAGGGGTGAGGTTTTACCAAGCTGAGAGAAGATGATAAAAAATTTGTATTACAAAATAGTGAATATTTATCTGCATGTAGTGATTTTTTTAAAAAAAGAATGTACCTATCAGTGTTCTTGTCTGCCATGTGACCATAATCTTTTACATAAGCATGATTTCTCAATAGAGCTTAGTGATTTACTGTAAAGATTGTTGTTAGTTTTTTTTCATATCTTCATTAATAATCTTGGTAGAGCAAAGAGCGTTACAAAGAAAGGAAATGTGTAGATCATGCTAAATCAAGAACTACAAATAGCAGGAAAAAAAACCCCAGATAATTTAAACAGTACGAAAAAAGAAAAAGTGAGATTAATTTTAGTAAAAGGCAACCACTCAGATGGTGGGAAATTACATGAACCTGAAAGTCAGTTTGTGAGCTGTGTTCAAACAGGTTTTTCTAAGCTGGCCTAACACTGTTAAAACCTGTTATTTTTCAATATTCGATTATGGTAATGTAGGTGATCATTAAAGTTGCTGGCCATTCTGACTTTTCTTTGTATGTCCTGATTCCTTGCCATATCATCCTTTTTCCTTTTTTTTTCTCGTGAAGTACTGTGCTGAAGGGGTAAGGTATTTCTAACTGTATTATTGCTTTAATACCATGTAACTGTATTGTTTTAATACCCCAAGGATCATAATCAGTGCATCAGAGCTAACTCTGCGTAGAACTTGGGAGCTTGTAAATGTCTGCTTGTGCTGAAGATGGTTCGCAGTGTATTAAAGAAGGCGAGAGAATGTTGTGAATGTTATAACTATCCTGTTTTGGGCAACTACAGTCTCTGGCTCTGTTAAAGGTTTTTGATGAATGGGGGCTAAAAAGCCTGCGTGAGCCGTGTTTCAGTTTCATAAAGCACGACATAAAGCACCTGAAAAGAGGGGTTTAGAATGGAAACTGTCAAGCAAATTACCCAGGCATAAGTGCTGGTGCTACTGCTGTAATAGCTTTACAATTTTCTGTATTTCCAGGTTCAGTTGCTGGTGTCTAATCAAGATGTTGATAACTACAAGCAAATCAAGGCTGATCTTGATCAGCTCCGTCTGACTGTAGAAAAATCAGAATTGTGGGTTGAGAAGAGCAGCAATTATGAGAGTGGGGAGGTGGGCGACAATCAAACCAAAGGGGGAGAAGAGCCAATAGAGGTGGGTTTAAAGCCTTTGCTGTTGGAATTCTTTCAATATTGATGGGTAGTTTAATGAACAACTGCAAATTTGTGGTCTGGTTAATCAAAGTAGCAAAGGGAGAATGTGCAGTATTGTGGCTGAGCTCTAAGAACAGACAGAATAGGGAATTAAAACCTCTTTCATCAGTGTGTTCGATATTCTCTCCTGCTGCTTTCAGTAACTGCGTTCTTGTATCACAGCGCTGCCTTCCTTTCTGGCAAGCGAGCGAGCCTCAGTGTATGGCATCACTCTGTGGCCAAGGGAGTAATCTAGGGATCACAGGCTGGCAGTTGTGTTGACTTGCTGGAAGAAGGAAGGAGTAGACAGTGTCTGTTCCTGCAACTAGGGGAGAGGAGCACAATCAAACCCGTATTTTCAAATGTCCTGAGTAACTCCACTTTTCACCAAACGTAAGACTGACCTAAGAATATTGAGATTTTGTAGGTGAACGAACATTTCTGGGGTTGGTTTTTTTTTTTTTCTGACCCTTGTTATACCACACTCTCAGGATATATTGTGATTTGAGAAACTTTAGAACTTTCATCTGGAACCATGAAGACCTGACTTTTTTTAAAATTTAATTGATTTTTTTTTATTTTTGTTTTTCAATGAAAGCTGAGGTCCTCACATCCGCACCGAACTCCAGTATGAGTCTTTAAGAAAACACAAAGTGTTGCAAGAGTTGCTATGGTTGGTTTGTGGCATAACAGTAGATAGAGCAGGCATTCCCACCCATATTTATTCCCGCTTTTCCAGTTTCATCAGAGGAAGTGGGGAGAGATGAACATCTGCAACTTCTGACACAGCACTTTCCTTACTGTCTTCTGCGGTAGAGTCTTCCCTGGTGGCAAGAAAATGGCAAGGAAGCCACCAGGGGAAGCTTAGTAGGAAGCCAAGTGGAGATTACACAGCATTGTGAAGCTGATTCAATGAGGAAAAGTAGGAGCTATTGAGAAGAGACAGGAGGTTTGCAGGTATCTATTACCTATGTTTGGCCTTTCAGATGGGAAAACAGATTTTAGAAGGCTTCATACAGGGGAAAATCCAACACTTCAAGGGAGAATACTAATTTCTTGGGACAGTGTAGGTCTTACTTTTTCTCTGATACAGCTTAGCTGTCAGAACTGGGGAGGAATCTGGACTTTATGAGCTTAAGTATGTGGGATTTCCTACTTTCTTTCCTCAAGCATAGCTCTAGTAGGAAAGAAAATGTTACTTTATATATTTAATGAATGGAAAAGGTAACAGGGAAACAGGATACAGAATTGCAGCAGGATATTTACAAGAGTTTTTAGCTATAATACATTTAAAAACTGTAATAAAATCCTTTTTATTCCTATGGATAGCCCTGATAGCAAAGAACCTCCAGGAAGAGGGGACAAAACAATGTGCTTGAAACAGAAGCATCTCTAAATGGGGTATTTTTGGTGTTGGGTTTTTTTCCATGAGGCATCCGTGGGTCTGTATGGTCAGTAGATGAACAATATTCTCTCTGGCAGATCTGAGAGCATATTGTATCAGAACAGTAATATATAATCTGCACAACTGGTGCAGATTAGTGCAGGAAAAGTGTGACAGAGAATGTCTATCATGGGGCATAACAAGGCAAGATATGCAACTGCGTGTCTCTGGTTAGATCATCTGGTGGTAATTCCATGAGAGGTGCACCAGGTGGTAGTAGCTCAGAATCTTGTCCATTATTTTTTCCCCCGTTAGATTATTCTTTAACAGTCAGGAAATGTTTTTACCTGGCAAAACTACTTCAGATAATGAATACTCTCTTTGAGGTCTTAAGTCAGATGTAAGAGGTGAGGTGCTGGTCATAATCTACAATGCGTGAAGCAGGTGGCTTGCTTCAAGCAGATAATCATCCCTGTGATATCACATGCTTTCTTGGAGTAGATGCTGGATATTCAGTACTGAGCTGATGAACGTCTAGGTCTTTAGGGAATATGCTTCATTTGCCTGCGCTTAGTTTTTCCAAACAACATTAAAGCGCGCACAAGGGCTTAAATTACATTCCAGAACAGTCTTATATTAAGCCCAAGTTTCTGTCCTCACCAAAGCACATTGCAAGACTGGCGTAAGAGTTTTAAAAAAATCAAATATAGTTTTTTTTTCCCCTTAGGCTTCTGAGTCTTTTTGGGTAATTTTTTCCACCTTTCTATCATAACCTGGGGGGACTGGAGACTTACTTTGTTTTTTCTCCCCAGTCGTATGACTCCAGAAATAGGATTTGTAGAAAGAAGGGGGCATACAGGAAAGATGGGGAGGGACTCTTCATCAGGGACTGTAGCAATAGGATGCGGGGTAACGGTTTTAAACTGAAAGAGGGCAGATTTAGACAAGATATTAGGAAGAAATTATTTACTGTGAGGGTGGTGAGGCACTGGAACAGGTTGCCCAGGGAAGCTGTGGAGGCCCCATCCCTGGAAGTGTTCAAGACCAGGCTGGGTAGGACTTTGAGCAACCAGGTCTAGTAGGAGCTGTCCCTGCCCATGGCAGGGGGGTTGGAACTAGATGATCTTTAAGGTCCCTTCCAACCTAAACCATTCTATGATTGTATAATAAACATCTGGAGTACTCCACAGGAAAACTAACAAATCTTACATCCATGCAGGATCATCTTGATGGGAACTGGAGATTAGAATTATAGGAAAAAGTGCTTGGAGTTAGGTCAGACATAAATTAGACACTATATAGGATTAGGAAGAAATGCTGAAATTGATCTCACATAACCGGGCCTTGCTTGAGAAGAGAAAAACAGATAAAGCCTGTTTACTTGGTTATCCCTAGTAAGGGCATTACAAGTCTGTATAGATACCATGGACTATGGAAAGTGTGGTCTCGATTGTCCTGTCACCAGAGGATGTATTGGTGGTGTAGCACCAGAAACACAGATCTGAGGAGGAAAAATAGACAGTCACAGTGAAAGGACTCTCAGGTGAAGCTGGAATACATTGCAATGACATTTATAGAGCTTCTGACTTTTGCCAACCACTGAGAAAGTTCAGCAAGGTTTCAAGTTGTATGTACTTCCAGCACCCTTAAGTGCCTGGTGTTCCCTTGCTCTCCTCCTTTTCTGGTCCACGGCAGTTTCCTTTGGTTCAGGCAATGCTTAAACAAACATCTCCTGAAACAACATATATAGGTTAAGATTGTGAAGTGAAACTTCGGAGAGTGCCCCTCATTCCCCTGGTAAGTAAATACAGCCTGTGGAGGGCAAAACGGTGCCAGCGTGGCACTGACTGGCGCCTTGCACAGCTCAACTGCTGAGATGAGTGAGACTATTTCAGTGGTGGGGAACTGCCTGGACTGAATGCTGGAATCTGGACCTCCATTTTGGGCCTAGAAAGAAAGGATCCTAAGGCTGATGCAGAATGCTATCCCGGGAATTTTCTGAGTAGAGGAAGTAGTCTTTTTCAGAAAATAATACCATTTCCAAAGGGTGGGGTACTCAGATGAGAACCTTTCTCAGTGTGAGCTCTGTGACTCCCTGTCCCCTATGGAAAAGTGTGACAGAGCATGTCTATCATGGGACATAACGAGGCAAGATATGCAACTGAGTGTCTCTGGTATCCCGGTGGTGTGATTATCTCTTGATGACTACATTCCTGGCATACTCTTATGGGTTCAATAAACAGGTTTTTATTTTGTTAAGAGAAAGGATGGATTCAGGAGTTTAATGCTGATCAGCACTTCCAGATAAGAAATATAGTTCACGTGCATTGTAAAACTACTTTGATTGAGGAAGAATGCTGATAAAAGTAACAGGTAAATTAATCTTGGTTAACCCACAGTCCCAGAACAGAGGAGGGTGGTTAATTATAGCAAAGAGCCTGAAATATCTCCCAAAGTATTGATTCAAAAAGCTAGAGAGAAGGCAGCATGCATACTAACAAACCTAAACAAATAAAAATCCACTGTTGTTGCATAGATCAACATGACCACGCTGAACAGCAGAGCTGACACTGTTATAAACAGCTTCCATGGCCAAGTGGTGCAGCTGTTCTTGCCCCACTGGAAATTAAGACCAGATGGGATTTACAGAACTCCTCATCTTCACCATCAGCTAAGAAAGTTCAGAGAGAGGTTTCAAGAGGTATAAACATTCAGATTGGCACGCATGTGTGTGTTTTAGCATAATTCTCTTCTCTAAAAGAGTAGGAAGTTTGAGGACACAGTGAAACTCAGAAGCGCACCTGTTTGGTTCTTTTTTATGCTATTATACTGGTTTACATCCTTGTGGTTATACTGTGGGACAGTCTTGAAATCTGCTACAATTTTTCTACATGCTTAATAATTTCAGCATCCAAAGTCCTATCTTTCAATTCTCCGTGCTTCCGGTTAAGAAAGGCTTACCATAGCTGGCAGCAGAAAAAACCACCCACTGGTGATATTCTAAGTGGCAGTATTTCTGTAGATGTTCTCCCATGTTTTGGTTGAGAGATGCATGGAAAGGTGCGTGGGTGTTGGCAGTTACTTGCTGACTTGATTTCTCTTATTTATCATACCCAGCTGGGGCTTTCTAAGAGCCAAGGCCCAGAGCATATGGCGTCATGACTGGATGTTGCAGTTTAACATAAGGTCCTCATTTGTTTTTAAATCCTTTCCTGCATCATCCAGAGATAAGGACAGAAGTGTCCTCTTTGTGGGAAGAACATCTCTAATTTCCACATGCTACTTGTTCCTGTACTGCTGTACTGAACCCCACCCTACTTATGTCAGCCAGAGGCCGTCTTAAGCTCTTTCTCCAGAGTTTTTGATGTTCACAGACACAGACTTTGTAATCTTTCCAGCTGCATTAGAGATTTCTGGAACAAGTAGTGGCTATTGAAATACACTTATGGTCCCTGTTCTGATAGTATCTATATTCCTTGGGACCTCTAGTCTCTGATTTAGGGAGGAGAACACTCCAAATACTCTTTTTTGGAAGGATCAGAAGCATGAAGACATAGAGTAGTTGCTTTAAATCATGTTGGAAATTTGAAACAAAGGAAGGACTTGAACGTGAATCTTTTCACTCACTGGACTGGTGGATGAAGAATAAATGAGTCTTACTCTTTATTATCTGCATTATATCTGTTCCCAGTGAACTGCTGTAATACTTCTTCACTTGCTGTTATTAAATATCATAAGTTCACATTGAGGAAATTGCAACAGATCTCCATTTGTCCTGTGTTCTTTGTTACAGGAGTCAAATATTTTGAGTCCAATAGAGGATGGAACCAAAAAACCCCAGATAGACAGCAATAAAAGCAATAACTACAATATTGTTAAAGAGGTTGGTACATTTGATCAGAAACTTGCTTGGCATTCTTGTTTGATATGTAGATTTAGTAATTATTTTGAAATAATGTATTTTTGGGTTTGTGTGACGTGACTGGTTCTTTGCTTGCTTGCCTGCTTATTTATTTGTTTGTTTATTTATAGATTTTGATTCGACTCAGCAAACTTTGTGTTCAGAACAAAAAATGTCGGAATCAACAGCAGCGATTGCTGAAAAATATGGGCGCCCACTTGGTAGTCTTGGACCTTCTGCAGATACCCTATGAAAAGGTTATTGTCGTAATTTTAGTGATAAAGAACACAATCTCAGTAAAGAGAAAGGCCTCAAGAGGCCCAAGACTCAATATCTTTTCTTTTTAATTGAATTCAGTAAACTGTGGTACAAACATGAAATGATGATGCCATTTTCTACCTTGAGTAATGTGTTTGGGCCTAAATTTAAATGTGGCTACCTGCATAGAACAGGTTTTATTGAGAGCTTAGTGCTTATTGCCTCAAGTACCTGGATGTCACTGTGCTATCATCCCATTCCTGAAATAGACAAACCTTAGATCTGCAGTCACTGCACAGTAAGAAGTATTCATTTGATGGAGCTCTTGGCAGGGTATCTGGATTCCAGTGTTGGGTACTGATGTGAGTGCTATCGTAGATACATAAGATAGACAAAAAGCTTTCAAGGATCAAATCTGAAATAATTTCTTTGTTTCTGTGATGGAAGCCTCTAACCTAGTTCCACTTGCAAATTTTTCAGAAGATAGTGTGTTTTTTGTACTGATTTCGTGGCACTGAACATACAAATGAATGATCCAGATACAGTCTTTTAAAGAGCACATCTTTCTAGATCTTATAGGAAGCATTGAGAGGAGGTAAAACCTCTTCTGGGCTACATTTTCCTGTTACCCACTAATGTTATGATAAAGACACTGGGTTCAGCTCTCTCTAGTAAAATAGTGCTTGTCCCTATAGGTGGTTTGTCAAATCATAGTTAGAATACTATATGAGAGGAATGTAAAATGGAAATGAAACTAGACGTATATTTGTGTGGGAGTATGTGTTTGGACATTATATATTCGTGTAGATGCACACATACATCTGATTCTGTATGTAGCTATATAAAAGCCAAAGCTTTTTGAAAGCTTAAAATCCATGCAGGCTAGAGAGCTTCTTTTGAAAATCAAGCCCCTTAGCCCTTTTTTAAACTAGGAAATTAGAACCATGCGAGAGGAAATCTTACTTTGAGGTTGTGCTCTTACCTGTGACTCCCTATGGTCAAGTTGATTCAGAGTAAGGTACAGCCACTAATGGACTCTGAAGGAAACCAAATCAGTTGCTTTTGCCAGAGTGGGAATTCCTTCCCTATAAAGGCTCAGGAGAATTGATTTGTTCCTAGCTGAATTCACGTGGTGTGGTTTTAACAATTATGTTTAGGTACACCCAGCTGATTTTGGTTTGCCTTTTCTTTCTGCAGAGCGATGAAAAGATGAATGAAGTTATGAATCTAGCCCACACTTTTCTTCAGAATTTCTGTCGAGGAAATCCTCAGAATCAAGTTCTCCTCCACAAAAATCTCAACTTGTTCTTAACTCCAGGGGTAAGTATTTCATTGTAAGGAGAATATTACAGCTGGAAATAAATTTGGACTGGCTGAAAAATGCCGGTGCTAAATAAATAATATCATTAATTTATGCCCTCTCTGCCTTCTCTTCTCTGTCCTTGTCTTTTCTCTCCTACTGTCTTGTCTTCTCTCTCCTGTCTTTTCTCCCTTATCATTGCTCTTTATGTCATTGTTTTTAATGTTGCCATTTTAAAAGTGGGAAACAATACTACCTGTGGGGTTTAGTGGAAGTATCTATGGACGTGTGTCAAGTCATCACATCATGTTTAGCTTGACTCTGATCTTACTCATCCTAATTCACTCACGGATGGACTATAAGTCAAGGTCAAAGATGCTTTGGCTATGCTGTCATGAAGCTTGTTTGCCAGCAGAATCAGACACACACATTTTTGTTGACGATGTTTTCCATTTGATTCAACTAATCTAAAATTTGATCTTTCATTAAACCACTGCCTTTGCAATAAACCTCTTTGTCACGATCCCTTTGTGTATATATGTATGTATGTGTTTACAGATACAGTCATATAGAATGACGCCTTGCTTAGTGGCAGATCTACTGAGCAAAACATGCTTTTATTAGAAAGAGTGTGAATATTAGGATTGTAGACCCCTGGCCTGCGTACATTAGGAAGCTTTTGTTCTTTTTTATTTATGCTTGTTTTGTGAAGTTAGTGAAAGGCTCCGAGCTGACCACAGCGGGGACCAGCACCCAGACTCGGTCCCATCCAACAGTGATGCTTAACTTGGGTGCTGAGTGTGGAGCCTGCTTGCACTTGTATCTCTCTTCTTTTGAAGTTCATCTTCTGATTGTCCCAGTTATTGTGCTTTTGTTCACATTGTGTGAAGCAAACTTGGTGTAGATTCCTTTCAGATGGCGCTAAACAGAAAGAGATACAACAGGAGCACACCTGACCCTCATGAGCCTTCCGTGCACGGGACCAAACTAGAGCAAGTTTGAAGCAAAAGCCCCGAGAATGAATAAAGTCTGGATGCTGGGTCCTCAGCATCCCTTTCTTGCTGCAGATCTGCTCCTCTTGTACCACGCTACTCACCGATAGAAACATAGCCTTAGGCTCCCTCTGTAATTAATGTGGAAAGAGATGCTCTTTCAAGAGAGTGATCAAACTTGCACGTGCAATGATTTGCCTGCTGGAGATGCCAGCTTCTGTCAACCATAGAGGGAGCCAGAGGTAGCTAATCATCTTATTTGGTTGCCTCAGTGCAAAGTTTGATGGTGAGTGGGATGAATGTGGTCTCAGTTGTCTTGTATACGAATGTCCCTATAAAGTGCTCTAGCACCGTGTGTGTCTTCTCCTTCCACATGGGCACCGGTTTTGTTTATGGCCTCTGTAGGACCATTTTGTACTCCTAGGAAAGTGTGGAGAAATCCCATCATAAATGAAAGCTAGACCCTAAGGTCACTGCTTAATCACTGGGCTGGTGCACATGGGACTTTTACAGTTTCCCTTTACTAGTGTGCCTTTCTCTAGTCCGGAGTCCTGTGAATCTTTCAATCTCAAAACAAATCTGCTCTTTTTACAAGGCTGTTTTGATTTTAATCTCTTTAGCTCCTGGAAGCTGAAACCATGCGGCACATCTTCATGAATAATTACCTTCTGTGTAACGAGATTAGTGACAGAGTGGTGCAGCACTTTGTACACTGCATTGAGACCCATGGCCGTCATGTGGAGTACCTGCGTTTCCTGCAGACCATTGTGAAAGCAGATGGCAAATATGTGAAAAAATGCCAGGACATGGTAATGACAGAGGTAAGTGAAGGGTTCATATGTTAATTACTCGTGTGATGTCTTTTTAACACACTAGTATTTTGAGGTTGCTTTTTCTGTTCTTGATACCAATGGGACATAATGGCATCATCGCTTTGGAGTTTTAAATGGTATCACAAATAATGAATATTTTAGCAGACATTTTTGGGAGTTTAATCTAATTTTGTAAGGCCATCTGTATAACTACTAGAAAGAAAACATGAGTGTTAGCATGGTGATAGAGATGTCTATTTGTAGATGATGTAGCATGGAAACCTCAGAGTTACATAAACCTTCATTTTCCTGTACTGTAATTTAGGATCCCATTTACACACCAAACTTGCCATGTTGTCACATGGTTTTGCCATATAAGAGGCTATTACCTCTATGGATTTTTCTAGATGGTGTTGTAGACCACGTTTTAGCACATAACCACGTAACAATTCTAGGTACTAGTTTCTGATTTTGTTTTTTTGTTCTAGAGCATTTCTGAGAGAGTCAATAGAGCTACTCTAGCTCTAAATAGCTAGATTCAGAGTCTGACCCAGTAAATTCCACAGAGTGGTTTGTGGACAAATCTTTTTGTGAAGAAAGTTACTAGGAAAATACCTAATTGACTTCTTTGCAATTAGGATTTGATATATAGCGTGCATGATAAATGAAGTCTTCAGCTTGCAGAGACTCATGCATTTAACTATAATTATGTTAACAGTTAAAGTGAGATTAGTAAGTGGGTAAAGTTGAATACAGTGAAAAGTCCAGGGAGGATCAGAGTCCATGGAACATTTTTCTTTACTTTGCAAAATGCATTTTTTTGGGTTTTGCTTTTTTTTTTTGAGGCGATATCTTCACAAAGAAAAGAGAGACAAGCTCTAGTTGTGGTATGAACAAAACTAAACCCTCCTGAAATTTTGTTCCACAGCAACAAGAAGTAAAATCTTCTAATTAAGAACATAAAGCTTTGTCCTACATGGATAACCTTTAATGGAATCCACCTCAACCTTTTCAGTTTGACTGAAGTATTTTAACATGTAATATAACTTTCAAGCCTTTGATTTACCTAATTCAAACAGTTCTTGTGCCTTCATGCTGTTTGATTTTTTTCCCCCTTCCACCACTGCTTCTTGTAGGTTTTTACTTTCACATCAAACAAAATTTTTAGATTTTTCTCAATTTAAATAAGTTTTGTTACTGATCTATACTAGTGCAAAGATAAATTGTCATGTTACATTTTCAAGCTTGACTGCATGATGAAAATCGAAATGAACTTGGATGTGACATTTACATCATGAGTCCTGCAGGAATTTGCTGGGGGTGGGGGGAGCACTCCTATTTTGATGAAAGAGGGTAAGGTGACGATCTGTTTTAAAAAAAAGTAGGAAATTACAGGTAAGTAATTATGATTTGTTAGAAAAGGATGCTAATAGTGAAATTGAATGGCACTTGAATGGCAATCCAATATGAAGTGAACGGTGTAGCCAAATGGTTGGAACTTGCCATAGAGTTGGGACAATTTCCCAATAGACAACCTAGATGTACTTTGTGACCTTAAACAAGTGGTGTAACTTTTTTTGTGCCTCCAGATGGGGCATGTAAACAATTTACCAATTTATTTAGACGGAGGATGAGTGTACAGCATGCCTCAGCTACTCCTGTGTTTTCTTTTACCCACAGGAAGTATGTTGGAGCTTATTCATGTTTACTGGGAGTCAGGGATAAACTGATGATATTTACATGTTTTAGAAAGTGCATACAGATGAAGGAGCACCACTGCGGAAGAGTACTTTCATAGACTGCACTGAGCATTGCCAAGCTGGCGTATTCACTTGTTCTCATATCCTTGGTCCCCATGTCTGTAGACTGCTAAGTAATGATGTTTACTGACCTGAAAGGTTCCCTAGGGCACTTTTTTTCATTACAAGCGTGCTTTGAGGTTCCTGGAAGAACAGTGCCTATCAGTGCAAACATTATTACAAGAGGAAAAGCGGAATTTACTTTTGAACCAGATCAATGTGGCAGCAGAGTTTTCTATTATCTATAGTATTCTGGAGTGATACATCGCAGAGCGTCAACAGCTGCTCTGATACTGACCAGCCTTCATTATACTTCTATAGAGTTCTTGTTGAAAATATACTCTAGTGGAAGAAAATGCTGCTGGCTTTTGTTTTTGGTTTTTTTGTGGTTCTTTTTCCCATCACTGAGGTCATGATGCTCAGTGAGAACTTCGACTAACACTGGGTACTGCTCTTCCTTTTCTTCTTTTAAAGGGAAATAATTTTCTCTGCTTGGGTCAATGTTTGGATGCCCTTTGCAAATCCCATTTTAAAGTGGGTAACTTGGGGAAAGGGCATGACATCTTCTGTCTTTGCATTTACGATGATTACCTTGTCCCTCTTAGCTCTTCTTGTGCTGATGCAACATCGTCTGCTCCGGTGTGTGGTTCCTCACAGTCAGTATGTAGCAAGCGTGCCACGCAGCATCATATGTCACAAGTTCACCATCTCCTGGTATTTCTTCCTCATTCACCGGCGATAGCTACATGAAAGGATAAGAAGTCAGTTTGACTTGATATGATAAAATATCAAGCGATACCGGTACAGATTAGGTCTGGATTTGACATAAGAGTGTAACTCTGGGGGAACCGGGAAAGAGTCCTTTGTGCAAAATGTACACAAGCAGAAAATAACTATGGGAATGTGAGGAACAACTTAATAGAAAGTGGCAGAGCATGTACCTTCCCAGAGAGCTTGGTGGATTTTTTTATTATTTTGTACGTGAAGTGTCCTGAAGCATAGTATTCCAGATATCGGTATTAAAAAGCTAGATCAATTTTCCAACATATTGAATACTCATATTTTCCCCTTTTTTCTGCCACTGAAATTTGCCACTGCAATTAAATTAACATCTGGGTCGCTGTACTGCCTCCTTCCTCCCTCACAGGAATTTGTCCCTTTAAAAACTTTTTTCCTGTCCTGTGGCTTGTCAAGAAAATGCCTATTTTGAAAAATCATGAGTAGAAACATTTTCAAAAAACAAAGATAAATGAGAAACTGGAATTGCAGGAACGACTGAATTCATAATTCACCCCATCGAATTGTCAAAGTAAAAATAAACCAGAAACGGGGAAAACACTATCAGAAAAGTTGTAAATTCAAAACTTGAAATGTTGACACCCTGGAAAATGTAATGAAATGTTTCTTGACTTTTCATACTTTTTGGTTCCTCTGGGAGAATAATTTTCATTCCTGCTCTTGCTGCTTTCCCATTTCTCAACAGCTCCACCAACCTTTATTTCTACCCTTGGATTCAGTAAGCTAGGATTTTGTGTCACGAATAGACTTGGATATGTCAAGTGCCTTATTCACAAAATATGTACAGCCGTTGCGCTGCCAAGGTGTATTCTGTCTAGGAAGGGTTTATGGGAGCTTATTTTTCAACCGCACTGAGTGCATTGTGCTTAAAACGGAAGTGATGGAGAAAAGACAGGACTACTGTCCTGTCCCAGCTCCATTCAAGCTCACAGAGCGGCACCGGCAATAGGTATATTCAGTGTATGGGGAGTTCAAACCAGGGTTAGAGAAAACTTTTCTGTGAGATCTGCTGAGATGAGGCTGCCAGCATCCACCTCGGCTCTGGATCCTCTTGAGATGAGCAATGCACTTGTTGCAAAATCAAATATTTATCACATACACCAGTTTTCTGTTAAATGGAAGCGCTGGCATGACACTGACAATGTCAAGACCCACCTGCCAAATTTGCCTAGGTTGGGAAGAATCGTCCTTTGTTCCCGATGCTGAGCAAGGGCGCAGAAGATGTTGGTGAGATTCTGGGTAAGCCACAGGCTTTTTATGTGAGGCAGCACGGAAAGTTTAATCTCTCTGCACCTCAAGTCACTATCTATAAAACAGGGATAATAATGCGTCCTGGCCTCACAATAGCAGGTGAGGGTAATTAATTAACGTTAAACAAACATTGAGATAGTAGGAATAATAAGGATGGCGTACTGTCTTAAGTAAGCACAGAGCTACAAATTAAACTTCAAATTCACCTTGCATTAGCTTACTCCTTGGTGAGTTACTCCAGACTTGCACCTATGTAGATAAGAGCGGAAGTTTGTCTCGGATATTGTTTTGAGTTGTGCATTTGGTAAGCCACATCAGAGTAATTTTTGTGGGTGTTTTTTTTTTTTTTAGCTAGACAGTCTTTGCATACTTAAAGGTAGAACAAAATAAGCGATTAAGAAAATTATAGAATCTTTTAGGTTGGAAAAGACCTTTAAGGTCGTTGAGTCCAAAATGATTGCAGTGCAAGGTGCTTAAAAACTTTGTGGTGTCTTTTTCAGCTGATAAATGGCGGTGAAGATGTGTTGATATTCTACAACGACAGAGCATCATTTCCCGTCCTACTCCAGATGATGTGTTCGGAGCGAGATCGAGCAGACGAGAGCGGACCCTTAGCGTATCACATCACTCTAGTGGAATTGCTAGCAGCTTGTACAGAAGGAAAGAATGTATACACAGAGATCAAGTGCAATTCACTCCTGCCACTGGATGATATAGTGAGAGTTGTGACCCACGATGACTGCATACCTGAGGTAAGATTCACCGAATGAGGAAGCAGACTTAACATTTTTAGAAACTCAGAAAATGTTTTGCTGTTTATAATACACTGACAAGTTGAATATCTGCACAGAAAGCAGGTGGGAAACAGGTGGTGCTTGTTAAGGTGAATAAGTGAAAAGGCATAGCCAGTATTTTCTTAAACAGAAAATTCCTTATCCCTTATGCTTTGCTTGTCAGCATTCTGAGGCAGACACCTTGTTTTGTTTTCCTGGGTTTGTCCAGCCACTATCAGAGTTTAATACTTGGTAACTTCTGCCTGCAGCTACGCAGACTCAGCTGAGTGGTTTGTCAAGCTAAGGTTTTGCTGCTGCCTGAATTTGTTGGAAATGACGTGTAACATTCTGGCCATGCTGAAGTCAGTGGGAGTTTTGGGTGAAGTCTCATTTTATTAAATTGAATTACAGTCCAGAAAATGTTTTTATTCCCTGCATATTGGGGCCCAATTCTGCAGCTACTACCGGTCATGCTTCAGTGGGACCATGATACCTCACACTGATCAGAAGGGGAATGTTCGCTTGCACCAAACCTGATGTGATCAAAAGAAAACTTTTCAGTCTTTGCAAGGAGCATGCTCTTGCCCCGTGTATTGGTTGGACAGATTTCTGCAGGCTATCTGGTGGAAAAATGTGGCTCGTTTCAACAGAACTGGGACCTGCAGGAGTAAAGACTCTTACCATACTGTGAAAAAGTCCCCTTGGGATCAACTGATTTGTTCCTTAAAAAGGAAAATGTTTGCGTTGCTCGAAGTTCCTCCGAACACTAATTTCAACAGATGCTAATTAAAAAAAAAAAAAAAGCCCAAACAAATGAAACCTAAAAGTCTGACACGAGTTTTCTCCTGACTGCATGTATAAGGCAATAATAATATGGCAAGCCTGTCACAAGGCATCAGCCCACAGCAATCAACTAGCAAGTGCAAGGGTGTCCTGCATTTTGACAGCTCCTGGCTTTGGAGCCAGGCCCTTGCAGTCTTAATATCATTTAAATATCAGATTTATTATTGGTTTGTTTTGTGGGGGTTTTGTCACTAGAGTTAGAGAATGTTTGCAAAACCTTTCTATTTTTCCTCATGCAATCTTTCAGTAAGTATATTAATGCATTTGTTGCTGTGCTTCTCCTCAAATCTTCAGAACTGAACGTATGCATTATTACTGTTACTAGTGTTTGTTAGTATTTGAAGTATCATCTTTATTGTTCAGTATTTTTCCAGATAGAAAACATCATGTTAATGGTTTTTACTGTTCCATTTCATATTGTTTTCCTGCAGGTGAAAATTGCCTATGTTAATTTTGTTAACCACTGTTACGTGGACACTGAAGTGGAAATGAAAGAAATCTATGCCAGTAACCATATTTGGAAGTTATTTGAGAACTTCCTTGTTGATATGGCAAGGGTAAGTTTCATGAGACATTAAATATTACAGGATAGTCATAGGTGGCAACTGAACTGGAAATAACATTTTTGGTGAACTTCTTTTATTAACTATTTTTTTTCCAAAGTTGACGATAGAATAGGTGTGAGAGTTTTTTTATCATATAAATAAATGTTATTTATCATCATTTAACCTGCTAATTACTAGTAGTCTTTTTCTAAAAGGGTATCTTGGAACCCATGGTCCATTCTCTTTTCTTCCATAAAAATAAACTGGATGCATGTACAGGGTTGAGAGTCTGTGTATGTCTTCTGGGAGCGTGCATTACATGTCACTGTGGTGGCAACTGAAAAAAAAAAACCCACATCTGTAATCTTCTTGCTTTACTCTGTTCGTACAGTGAGGATCAGGGATCAAGAAGTTCTTTGGCTCATGTTGCTTCTTTAATTTTCCTTTGGCCTGTTTTTGTCTGTTATTCTACTGTCACTACATTCTCACTGCTGATGTGAAAGGCAAGTGTAAAGCTATGGACTTTCAGAATACTAATTCATATATAAACAACAGGCTGCAAGGTGGTGGGGCATAGTACCGTAGACATTCAATTCCTGTGGACCCTAGGGAGCTTCATAGTGTCATTACTTGTTGAATTTAGTTTCAAGTCAGAAGTTGAATTAAGATTCCATTTTGGAGGCAGAAAACGAGGGAGATCTTATGACTTCCAGAAGGATAAAATACAATAGTAGAGCTGTGAGGGGAAGCTAGTGTGACATAATGATTACAGCTTACATTACATATCCGTTTCTACGAGGTTAATACTTCTTCTAAGAGTTTAGTATTAATACCAGCTACCAGAGCTGCTCTTTCTGCTGAAGTAGAACCACAGGCTTTTGGTGGCTGGTGGGACTGTATTTGATCCTTGATGCTAGGCAGTATTTTGGAGATGTTATAGAGCATATTGTCATAGTGCATGCCTATCTTTTCCCAGTTCACAGTCCATTACATTTTATAGTCCGTAAGTTCTTACTCCTTGTGTTCTTCATTTTGTCAAAATAAAGAAAAAAGGTAAAAGAATCTCAATTCAGTCCTGCAGCAGACATTTACCCAAAAGTAATAGTGTACCACAAAATAATTTATTTGAAACCTTTTGGGAGAAATACCATTAATTATGGCCAAAAGAAGATAAATGCAAAGACTTGTGCTGTACAGAAGGTACTGGGACCTGTTCATTTCTCTGTGAAACAGAAAACTTATAAATGGTTGGGTTTTTTCCTTTTTTTTTTTTCCTTTGTTTGGTGGTAGCCATTTTCAGCAGTAATGAGACCTCTACGAAGCCTGTTTTCTGCTGTGTGTCTTGTCTCTGTGGTTGTATTCTACAGTTCATTTGAAAATTAAGATCAGAAACCTCCTTGGAGGGGGAATCTGATTTTTAACCTTGCTGGTTTTACCCCAAGAAGTATCTTCTCCTGTTTAATTTCCTTTCTGGGTTGCCCTTTCCTGACATGTCCTGGCCCTGACCCTCCAAACAGACAACCCTCCCTAGCCCTTGAATGTGACCAATTTTTTTTTTCCCTTGGGCTAGAAGCAGAGATGTGGGAAGAGGGCTCTGCACACAGTTCCCTTCATGAGCCTGGAGACAAACTGCAGCGTGCCAAATGACGTAGATTTGTCCTGATGCTAGTGACCACTGAGCTTGTTTTCATACACCCTTCTCATAACAGAAATTAGACTCCAGGTCTTCAGAGGTGAAGAGTGAGTGCTAATGCTGGATTTTGTGTGCCTTTGTGTGCTATTGGCACCTAATAGCAAAATGCAGGTTTATTTTGCTCTCTTGCAAAGCCCTGAGGGCAGGTGCCTAATTAGTCCTTTTAATTTCCTGGTTAATGGTTAAAAAGAACTAAAAGAGATGCTCTGGCCTGTCCTGCTTTTCAGCCAGGTCCCTCTGGGTAGCCGTGTCTTCCAGGTTATTGAGTGTATTTGTTCAGGTTTGGTTTTCTGGGGCCCAGAAAAGAGCCCGCGTGTTATAAATACATCAGCGCTATGTAGCTATCAGGACAGTTAGAACGCTGTCAGCCTCATGAAAGATGTTACAATAGCTTTCAAAGCATTTAGAAAAAGAGCCCTTTGATCCTCTGTGTTCCAGTGAGCTAAAAGAGATGCTATTGCGTGGGGGAAGGGGAAGTGCTTTTCTTTTAGCTGCTACAAATGCCTGTCACTGGGTGAGTTTGTGAGCTGTGAGTCTGAGTCTGTTATTAGAGAGTGCTAAGGTGAAAGATGGAGAGTGTTATCCTCGGGTTGGATTCTTTCCTTTTTTATAAAAAAAAAAAAAAGTAACCATTTAAAAAAAAAAATCTGTTTCTGGATCCAGGAAGGAAATATTTAGTCCCCAACTGTCATTCTCTTTCAACAACGTGATACATTGCAAAGCAGGCATAAGGCGGATTCATGTATAAATTCAGTTTGCCAAAAGCAGTCGCGCTTTCAAAGACACCCTGTTTCTGCAGTTTCTGCCAACCTACTTTCCCCCGTGTATGACTTAAAGCGTTGCGCTACGCAAAGTGGGTGCCGCTGTAGGAGAGGCTTCCCTTCCCTGTGTGTGGCCCAGCCAGTAAGTCGGCAGCTGTAGTCTGAGCAGGATTAAAGAAAGAGCCAGGATCTGACAGCTGTAAAGTCATCCTGGCTTTCTCTGCAGAATTTTTGAAGTATTATTCATGTGAGTTTCGGTCCCAAAGCCTCTTAAGAGGTTTTTAAACACTGCCTTCTCAATCCTCCTCTCCGTTTCATGCGTTTCAGGTTTTTTCTTCCAAGGGGAAACATCTTTCAGTCCCCAAAGGGCAGAGCGATAAGAACAAATGAGAGGATTTCCAAATTCCTTCTGCGCTGGGAATTTTTCAGACCGGTGTTGGAGCAGAGTGGCATCCCCACATATGGCTCTGCTTTTTAGGCAAGCGAAGGGAAAAGCTTAAAAGCGTTTTGGCTTTTAGTTTTGGCAATTTCTGAATTCACCGTGCTAGCACTGCACAGCTCCCTGTCTTCCCATTGGGATTGCAAGTGCTGAGCCTCAGAGCTACTGGTTCCAGCCAAATTTGGCATGCAGATTAATTAAAAGCAGAAGAACTTCAAGAGGTTTTTAGCTCTATGTTTTTTGGTTTGGGTTTTTTTTTTTAAAAAGTTTTGATTATTAATTGAATCTGTTACCTCCGTGAGGGCTGGGGGTGGTGGTATCATACTTTTCCCAAAACTGAAAGGCTGACGAGTTTGCTGTTTCAGTTTAGCCACTGTCGCTTCTCTGACTGAAATCTTTCCCGGGGTGACAAAGATGCACTAGACAGGGGCATGACTTATCTGACACATTTTAGAAAAACAGACAAGCAAAGCTCCTCAAGATGCCTCATTTCTGTAGGTCTCAAGTTTCTTTGGCTATTCCTCTGCCTACCACATGACAATGCTGGCGTGTTGTACTCAAAATGCTTTTGTGCCCCTGTGAGGAGCTGTATCTTGCCCTGAACACGGATGCTTCTGAATGTCACATCAGTAACGTTCCTTAGAACACTCCTGGTGAAATGGCTGTCTTGTAGTGTCTTAAGTGTGACAGTGGCAGCGTGTAATTAGACAGCGTGTTCACCCTGTGTGAGATTCAGGTGCTGTGGATTGTCTTTCTGCTTCTGCCACCAACTTTTCTCTGCGACCTTAAGCAATTCACTCAGCTTCTCTGGGCTTCGCTTCCCCCCTCCATAAAGCCATGTAATGGTAAGTTTGTACCACACGGGCTCATGATTGTGTGTTAAATGCTCAGATAGTAACGTAAAGGCTATCCCAAAGTCTATAGAGAAAACAAATTCTGCTCTCGCATAGATTCCCTAGAACATTACAGTATTCTGTAGCTTGCAGAGGTGAAAGAGCAGCTTTGCCTTTTTTTGTTAAACATGACTAGAACTACTTATTTAAAGGGTGTTGAAGATGTAGTATGAGTATCTTGCCTTCCTCACAGTGTTTGGCTCTCTGGAGACTCCTTTTAGTACTGTTTCCACTGACGTACACAAAGTCAAAATGATTCTGCATAGATGTCCACAAATGTTGACAAGAAATAAAAGAAATACTGAAGGATGCAATCCACCCCAGTAATTTTTTCCTTTCTTTAAGCATGGCATCTTTATGCAGCAACAAACTTTTAGTGTTGTACCAAAGGGTGTCTTCAGGAATCTTTTGTACAAATCCTCCCACCATTTAATCATCCTTCTGTGCACCAGTTGTCCCAGTACCATCCATTCTCTTCTTTCATTGTTTTTAGCTTGTCTTCTGTATTTTCCCCATGTGGCTTTCCTAAGTAATGCCTTACAGTTCACAATCCTAAAGGCTGTTGGTATTGACTATGCTATTTCCTTTCCTTTCCTCTTTTTTTAACATTTTTCCTGCAAATGAGCTTCACCTTCACCACCCATTTGTGGTGATTGATTGTAGAGAGAAGTTAAACATTACATGGAATCTTTCTAACCTAATGTGTTTATGTCTCATCTGTCTCTAAAGCCTCTTCCTGCCTAGCCCCACAGTGGGAGAAAAGGCCCATTTTCTTCTTGAATCTGTCTAAATGTGTAAGTGGTGTGCAATGTGCTGATTTAGGGGGATCTTTTTTCATGGTGTGGGAAAGAATACACAGCCAATCCGAAAGAGCTGGTTCAGAAGAGAAGGGGATTCAAAAGGCAATGTCGACCTCCAAGAAGAAAGATAAAGTATCACAAATACAGCTCTGACTTATCTCTGATAGATTTTGTGTAAAAAAATGTTCATTTTTGTATTAAGAACAAGTATTACATGTGCTGTAATAAATACAAAATAACAAAGCGTGCTTATTTAAAAGAACTAATTCTCATTGTTTCCTCCTCCTTCCCTGTAGGTTTGTAACACAACCACGGATCGTAAACATGCAGACACATCTCTGGAGAAATATGTCACTGAGCCCGTAATGAACATTGTGAGTGGCTTCTTCAATTCGCCGTTTTCAGATAACAGCACCAGCCTCCAGGTAAGGGAAAGAGAGACAGACAAATATGTAATTCAGACCATTAATGAGATACCTTCTGCTAGCCAGATAGGAACGCTGTATCTTTACATCCTCCTTTCATTTATCTGTCCACTCTCGGGCCACTGGCTAGCAGTTTAATTCCTCTTTAAAACACTTACTCTTAATTTTTACTCCTTACAGCTCTGAAGCCTCAGACAGCTCCGTATGGTCAGGTTGACTCCTGGCTCTTGTGAGGGGGTATCTTTGCAGAATCAAGATCTATCTTTGTATTTGTGTGAGGAAGATGTTTTGTCCTGTGACAAAAGGGACACATATCTGAGAACTGGGAGTACTTCTCTGTCCTGCTCTGTACTGTGTTTGCTTGATATCAGCGGCAATCTGAGGAAAAACTGCATGATTTGGGCTTTTTAGGGGTGCAGCATTGATTTCTGTTTCCTCCAGTCCTGAAGGGCAAAGAGAATTTAATGGAGCTGTAACTTGAGTCTACAAGCTGAAAACCCCTTGCATGTGGTTTACGTTGTGTCAGACCCTAAGGCAGTTGTGAGGAGATGCTGGAGGGTAAAATTCCATGTTTATCTTTTCGTTTTCAGACACATCAGCCTGTTTTTATTCAGCTACTGCAGTCTGCTTTTAGAATTTACAACTGTACCTGGCCAAACCCAACGCAGAAAGCCTCAGTGGAGTCATGTATCAAGACTTTGGCTGAAGTGGGTAGGTGCCAGGTTTTACTTTCATTATTGTTCTCTGTGTTTTAAGATCAGACTTACTTGAGGTTGAACAGTTTTTAATTTGACTCTCCATCCTGAAATTGTGACGGTGGTGATTCCAGAAATCCCACTTTCTGAGGCTAAATTCTTCCTCCTTTTATAACCCATTCAAATCTGTCCCATCAAATAGTGTTGTTAGGTGAAATCTGTAGGGCAGAGAGATGTTTGCTGAGTGAGCGATGGTTGAACTTTACCTCAAGCAAGTTATGATATTAGAAACAACATGAACTATGAGAAAACCTGGGCATTTCTAGTTGTGCTGGGCTACGTTTGCACAAGCTGTTGTAAGCAGCGATGCACAGCAATTGTGCATTGCAGAACACCCATCATTTTTCCTCTCAGATGCATCCGTTATTGCCAGTCATGGTCCTGGGCTTGTTCAGGTTTTGTCCCATCAGGGAGCTGAGGATGGAAACCACAACTGTGCCACTCCACAGCTTCTCCACTTAGTCCTTACCATCAGGCCCACTCATTTACTGCTGTTACACAGTCAGCCTTGTGAGGGGACTATTGCCTTGCACCTGCACTGAGACCAAATTTGTCAGCTAGTAAGTTACATGCTTTCAAATCAATTCAAATACCATGTTAAAGTGGAAGATTTAAAACTTCTTATCCTAAAATAAAAAAAAGATTCTTCACCAGAACATAGCTGAGACTGGTAATAATTCATTCTTAAGTTAATTTTCTATGAATACAATTTAAAATGTATTCGGAAAATGACATGACAGAAAATAGGATTATTCAATATAGTGTCTAAAAGTCAGTCATTCTGATTACTTGTAGAATAAGGTTCTGCTCAGTGTGAATGAACAGAAGTAGAGGCAGAGATGTATAGAAACTGGCTAAATTCTATTGTTGATGCAATTTTAAAAAAGTTTTAATAAATAATGATAAAGCAATAGGAGAGGGTTGCTTAATCATCTGCAGCATCTGTGGCATTGGAACAATCAACTCTAAATTTAGATTTTGGAATAGCTTTACAGGAGTATCATTTAACATTTTAGCCAAAACATCTCATTAACTTCTTGTTTGAATGAGAATAAGCAGTTACCTATAAACTCAGCAACCTTCAATTGTTTTATTTGTTGTGCAAAAGATTTAATTATGGATCCATCTGGCAAGAGAACTTTGGAAGTTGAAGACTTATTTCCTTTATGCTACAGCTACTACAGTCTCAAATAAAGCTGTAGCCCTACAAATCCTTCTTTGTGCATTTAACACTTAGGTCCCTGCTCTTCTCTGGCAGTTCTGGAAAGAGTCATTGATAAATTACTTCCTTTGGGAGTATGGGGAAAAGGGGAAGAAGGAGGGCAGGTGAGAGTATTTTTGAGACCGAGTATGCCTTATTTGTGCTTCTAGACAGCTCAGTGTCTTCATTTCTGTAGAGCTACACCTAAAATCAAATTCTGGCTCAGCGAGGTCGCTGTGTTACCTCACCGAGATGAGGGTGTTTGGAGATACCCAAGCATAGTGCCAAGACAACCAAGCTGAACTTGTCCCCACAGCAGCCTGACAGGGAAAGCGTGGGTCATCTTAACGGGCTGGCAAATCCAGCTTCTTGGCTGGGTCCACCAGCACGTGAAAGGGCTGGTGGTCTTTGGTAAGTAGTCATCTGTGTGCCTCTTGTTCCTGAGGGAGCCAAGAGGAAAGTCCAAATACAAGGCATGGCTGACGTCTGGAGTTTTCTTCAGATATGTGACTTTGTTCCCAATTTGGTGCATTTAATTTCTACCTCCACTGCAGTCTTTTCTTTCATTCCTTCTTCTGTTTTATGGCGATGGTTTACGGTTGGGTTTGTTGTTGTTGTTTTTTTTTTAATAAGTATGCCCTTGTGCTGTCCTATGGGTCCAACCTTCTCGCTACTCTGGCTTCCCACCCGTGGGATCCCAGCCATGCTTTGGGCACTCTCAGGCATAGCAGATGAGAGCTGAGCTGCCGGGGAAGGACATCACCCCGTGTCCTCCTCTGGGCATTCCCTGCAGCGGGGCAGGGAGGCTGGGCATCACCTCTGGGGGCCATGGGCTTGGCAGCCTCCGAGCCACCCCCTGAAAGCACGCATTAACATTGCTGATTTTCTTGTCCCTATCATAGTAACTGTTTAAGAATGCATCACTAATATCAATATCGAGCACGGTAAAATTGCATTGTGTTGTGTTAGCAAATTACCACGCGTTTTTATTTGGTGGAAGGGGACTGTAAGGGAACTGGTGAGGGGGTTTTCCTCAAAGAGCAAGTTAGCCAGAGAAGTGGAGTTTTTAACAACCACCCCTCTGCAAAAGTTTGGCTGGTTAGAAGAGATTTTAACCACTGGTGATACTATTTTTAGGCACGGTGCCAAACGTGGCTTGCTGGGGCTAATTGAGTAGGCCTGCTCAGCTCTGCTGAAAGCTTTGGAAAAACTACCCCAGCTGGGGGTACCGGAGGCTTTTAAAATTGAGGTCCTTTTGTGATTACAGTCCATTCATGGTGCTTTTCTTTACCGGGTGTTCCACCACACAAAATGGTGCTTCTCTTTGAGAAGGTAGAGATTTCTTCCATAATACAAACAGGGCAGCCTTTTTTTTTGACTCTTTTGCTGGCTGTATATGTGGACTAGGTTTGGATTTTGGCTAGGCATCTATGAGCACTCTTCTGCCTTTTTTTTTCTTTTTTTTTTTTTTTTGACTTGAGAGTCTGACAGCTTTAATGTTAGGGCCTTCATGTTTCACAGCAGGGTTTAAAAAAAACCTCTGGAAAGATTTTGCCTATATCAGAGAGATAGAGTATTGGACAGATTTACAGCAGGGACCAAAGACTTTTGATGGAAAATAAATGTAGTATAGAGTTGAAAGAACAAACATGATTTTTTTTTTTGTGTCGTAGCCCTGGATTTAGAAATGAATCTCAGCAGGAAGAAAGATCATACACAGATTTCCCAAGATATCAAAGATCCACATAATAATGCACTTTTAAAAGACCTATTTCAGAGCAAGTTTGAGCAACATACATTCTGCTCAGTGCTTACTAGTTTGTTGCTGGCAGGTGGATGTAAGTATCGCCTCGAGATCGTTACATCTATCTTATGAGCACTGTAAGAATGTGCATTATCTTCCAGGTCAACAAAAGGATATGTTGCAGAAGCTAATTTCTTATAACCCTGGTACTTCAACTCCACTTGACCACTAGGGAAAAACTTCATAAGCTTTTCAAGCTTCACTTGCTGCTTTGTCTCCAGGCAGTTATCTGCCTCCAGTTCAGCAAGAAGCATAGAAGTTTGCTTGTCTTCTTCAGCAGACCCTTCTGTGGCTCCAAGAGATTTGGAACACAAAGATACCAATGGGCATCAGGTTTTTCTTGCCCAGTAATTTGGCCACCTGGCATGAATATGAAACAGGAAATAATATATATATAAATGCATTTTGTTCCTATGGATTTCTGAAGCAGATTATCACAGTAATGAGAATTAACACATTATGCGTATATCACTTTGCTTTTTCTCTATTATTGCATAGGACTGAGCTTTGTCTTGAAAATATAGTCCAAAAAAGAAATGATCAAAACAGCTTCCATCTCACTGGTACAAATGAAAAATGTTTAAAAGGTCCCCGATCTTTGTTAAAACAGAGGAACTAAGATCTCTAACAGTTTCATTTATTCCAAATGAATTCATTATCAAAGGTCTTTCAATTTCTGTGCTTCATAATCTTTGCAAGATCGAGAAGGGTGGAGGCCAGTTTCAAAGTTTGCATTTTAAACCATCTGCTGTCTTTCCATATGATAAAATTGGGGAATATGACTTGTCCTCACAACTAAAAATCTGGATTGTCTATCTTTAATTGTATTGGAGCAGGGTCTTTCTCCCAGGGCTGACCGGTCTTTCAGGACCCATGCAAAGAACTATCTTTGCTTCTTAATTAAGTTGTGATTCTTCTATCTTCACCCTCGAGCATCAGTTTTCTCTGCTGTTACAAGGTTGAATCTAGTTGTATTATATTCTTGTCTCTGTAGTATCAATTAGCTTTCTCCCTTACGTTTTTACAAATTGCATCTTCCCTCTGATTCTCTGTGTGTATCCCAAGGATGTAGTATGTGTATGGATGTGCTGTTACCACCAATAATGAAATAATTGGAATTTCCCAGATGAGTAAACACTGGCAGAGAGGAACCTGCGTTTTGTTAGACTATTTCTCTTGGTGAACTCTTTAAAAAAATTTGTTAGCAAGCCAAATTACATTAGTCATTATCAGATTATACTCTAGGATGCTGTGCAGGGGAAGCAAAAGGAGAATCCTTGTTTCCATCCTACCAAACTGGAGGTGAGTCCTCTAAGATTGCTGTTTCATAAGTTCAAAACTGGAACCAGTACAGAAGAAGTACTACTGTGGTGGTTAGGGGGAAGGAAAACTGTATTACAAGAAGAGATTACAGGAGTCCCCTGTGTTTTGCCTAGCAAAACAAAGGCCTCTGTTGTTGTTCTTTAAAAGTACTTAGGAAGATAAATAGTCACGAAGAAGAGACATTTAAGCTAAAGGACAGCACTGACCGAAACCCAACGGGACATAAATTACGCTAGGTTGTAAATAACCTAAATAAATTTAGACTATAAATCAGAGGTTTGGAACCAACTTTGGAAGGATGTCCTTGGTCAACAGGCCAAGAGAAAATGGAGGGAGGAGGGATGGCAGAAAAGCTACCTTTATTTTTAAATGGGGCTCGATACATTTTTCAAAAGATATTAAAGAACATGGGTTGCCTGTAACAGAGAGCAGATGGTCTGAAGGGAGTGGTGCAGTCCTTTCTAGTTGAGTATTTATTGTCCAATTTCAGCTCACCAATACCCCTTCATACAGAATCCAAAAAACTCTTCTGTGGTGCTCCTTCACCATGCTTTTATTTCCTCTAAAGCCCTTTCCTTTTCTGTGACAAATTACAAACAGGAAACATTAAATATAAAATCTAGGTTACATTTTATTGCTTCTTTGAAATTATTGTGGGTATTTTAATGGCCATGTAGATGAACTTTCCTATAACAATTTTTTCAGCCCTGAAAATACTTTATTTCACTTCCCTTTTGAGTTTTAAAATCTTTTTTCCATTTTATAAAAAGCTAGACCTTCATTTTCAATTTTTAGTTCAAATAAAATAATTATCCTGTTGTTACTTTTTTGACAGCAAGAAGAATACATTTCAGATGAAGCACATATTTTATTCTATTTTAACTGTTTGTGTTTCCCTAATTGCAAGAAAAATTCAATGATGATCTTTTTACAGACTGATAAATATTTTAGCGTAGATTTTCTGTTGGAAATAAACATCCAAGTGAAGGGTACGAGATTGGCAGGCTTGTGTCTTGTCTACACGAAGCTTTTATTTCCTTTAAAAAGTCTTGCTGTTGCTACCATTAGTGTCTCTCCATCCAAATGCATTTGTTAAGCAGTCAGTAAATGATTAAGGAGCTGGAGGGACTGATTTATGGAGCAAAATTAATTGAACTAAATATGCATCGCTCCGTTAAGTGACAACTGGGAAGTGTGGGAGAACATGATATAGCTGTCTGCAGCTACCAGAGGGGCATAAACAGCAAGGAGAGTAAAAGCTTTGCAGCCAGGTACAGCTGTGGCTTTTTCGTGACCCAAATTGCCCGTCGTGCCCCTCCTTGAGGCGCTCTAAGGGGTGAAATGCCTGTCTGTGCCCTGGAAAACCCGCACCCGGGGATGGTTTAAGATAGTGCAAAGTGTGCTAAATAGCTGGGAAGCCATTAAATACTGCTGTATTTTGTATGTACTACAAAAGCTAATGGAGTGAAATTTAAAATTAGGGAGCACTGGGTGGGAATATCAAGGAAAACGGCAAGCTTCCTTATGGCAAGATAGGTTACTCCGAAGAATGGGCTTCCAAGGAAACTTCCAGGCAAGGGCCACTTCCTGGAAATCCTTAGTCCTAAACTGATCCTAAGACTGAGGTAGGCAGTATAGTGAATGGGAGGTGCTTCAGCAAACGCTCCCGAAATAGGTCCTTGTATTTTCAGTTTCTGTGCTTCTGTGAAGGAACTACATGCAGGCAATTTAACAAAATACATCTCAGCCCATCTCAGCCCTTCTGTTAGCAGTTGGACTATGGACTATGCTGTTGGGACATTGCTGGAGTCCAGCTCACTTGTAGAGAGCGGCTTGTTTTTTAGCTATTTGATGCTCAACGTTTATGTTGCCCTTTTCTTTGAGTCGCCATCTCAGAGTACTTTTTCATAGTTTGAACAGTAAAGGAGAAGAAACCTGCTGATGCCCTGGATACGCACAGAACCATCCAGCACAGAGCAGAAGTTTTTGTGGTGACCTGGCTGAATGTGCAGCACTGTGCTGCTTGCCATTTCCGCGGGGACCATTTGCTAGCTTGTCCTGGCTCAGCTGTGGCTATTGCTGGTAGCATAATTGTGAGTAGCAGCCTGAGAGTTAGTCGTGCAAAGAATTTCCAAGCAAATCGCATTTCCTCTGACATTGGCAAAACAGTACAGTGTATTCAGGGTGTAATTAGCCCCATGCCGGGTGCCCTAGGTAGGAATTGGGCAGTATATAAACCTGCGCTATGCCCTCCGCTGCAAGGCAGAATTTACCTCACATGAAGCCATGTTGTAGTCTGTCATGGTAAGGATCCTGCTAGATACCTACGGTACCAGTTTACATACAGCCACGTAGCATGCTTTTTTCCCCAAGTTCACTAGTTAGATTTTTACTAGAATTTTACCTCCTCCTGGGTCCTTTGTCTACCAGCACTAACCCTACTTTGCAAGTTTGAGTGCCGTCCAAAAGTATTTCTAAGTGGAACAAAAATAAACATGCTTTTAAATATTTAATGTTCATACTTTAATGGAGATTGACACATTTTGAAGAGGAAAGCAGCCTACAGCACCTAAATTAAAAATAAATATTTATGTTCACATTTGTTCATCAGCTTTCCAAAATGTAAAAATATGTTTCATGTTGTTTTAAATAATGAAATATGAAACAAATGAAAGATAAACTTTCTACAAGCTGCAAAGAAATAAGAAGACAAAGGCTTTGTTTATAGCTTAGACTTCAACAGTGCCCTTTGACAACCAATACAAATCTTAATTACAAATGGAATTATACATATAAGAACTGTTCAAAACAAAGGAGTAATTTTTTTTCCTCTCTCTCTGGTTTTCTTTGTGATAGTTTTAATTAGCTGCAACTCTTTGAACAATCATAGTCCTTGACTGCTCCTCAGACACTGATGGAAGTTGTTAACTTCAAATGGCATCTATAGGACTGCAGAAGTCTGGGTTTTCCTCTGAACAGCATGCTCCCCATTGCTAAATTTATTCCTGGATATATCAGGATTCTGCATACGTACCGCTTAATTGAGAAGAGAGCATTGTCCAATAACATTCTAGTGATTGACACTGGGACACAATAAATTGGATTAATAGGCTACAGCACCCTACCCACACTGGCAGAACTTTAATGGACTTGTATAATAAAGTAAGCAGCAACAGGGCAAATGTGTTTTGAAAAAATAACCCAGTCAAATAATATGGAAAAATAGTCATTAGAAATAATGGCCAGTCATACATGGCATTTTCCTCATGATAATCAGGAACCTTGCCTTCAAAACAAATAGAGAGTGGAAAGGAAAAGTCAAATGCCAGTGTGGAAACCGCTGTACATCTGCTGCTTGAGGATTCGTATACGGTTGTGGGGAAATGTGTCTTCCCATCTTGACTTAAGAAATTTTTTTTAATTCCCTATGGCAAACTATTTAAAAGAAAGTGCCTACCAGAAACAGAGTAAGAGAGCTCTCTTCCATCCCAGTTAAACAGCCTAATCCACAGGTGGAGGCCCTGGTCCTGCATCAGGATACACCCTTGCAGTGGGAAGAGAAGAGGGTGTCCTGCACCTGTGGGAGCTATTAAAGGGATGAGGACACACGTGACGGAGCACTCTTGCCGTAGTCTGTGAGGTTGGGGGTTGAGGTGTCACAGCCAAATTTTAAGTTTATAATAAACACTGCCGTTACAATATAGTATTCGGGGGAAGAGAAAGTTTGTGCCTGGGATCCGTGACTCACTCTGCTTGGCAGCACACGAGCCTTCATTCATCAGAGCTGTATGCCTGACTCTCCGCTTGCACGCACTCCTGGGGGGTTTGATGCATAGGCTGTTCAGCAGAGAAGGGCATCTGTTGACTTCACAAGTTCAGCACTTGAAGTTGTATATGTTTTAAGAACTGTGAGGGAGGGCTGGAATATTTTTGATGCCTTCCGTTACTGTGGAAAGCGTGCGTGTCAGTGCAGAATGGTGGGGAAATGCCTCAAAGAAACGTTGTGCAGAACTGTAATATTGGCTAACGCTTTTTAAAAAAAAAAAAAAATTCACCTTGTTTCAATAAGGAAAACTGAAAAATTACTTGTTATTAGTCATGATTACAAATGAACGAGAACTGCTTCTCCATTTTACTTCTAAGTTTTTATTAAACATAAACTGTGCCATGCAAATTAAGTGAAGTGACATAGACTACAAAGCCTGATCACTGGAACGTGACTTAATCTTCCAAACAGGCATATGGCTGCATCGATCTCTTGTTTATTTGTTGAATTTCAGATGACTCATGCTGAGCCGTAGAAGAATGTCACTCTGTTTTCCAGTGGAATGGAGAGATGCAGCTAATACAAACGTTTTCATGGAGGAGAGGGCAGATACCTTCTAACATTGTCTTTCAAACGACAGTTCAGGGTGCAATAGTAGTTTAATAGTGGATGTCCTGTAACAATTTGTGCAAGTCTTTCCTCAGGTTTTTTTTCCCTCTGATGTCCTCTCTTTTGTCACTTCCTGCCCCTCAAGTCTAAAAAAACCCTGAATTTTTTCAACTATTCATTAAATTTGTTTAACTATCAGTTAAACTATCATGTGTTCATTAACTATCAGTTATACTGCAGTGGCATCCAGGAACCTCGTGGTTTAACAACCCTGGCTGTATAGGAAACCAAAGGTAGAGAGGAGACAGTCTTTTTCAAATTTAATTTGTAAGCACTTGGATTCTCAAAGTCTTCACAAAAGAAATAGGAAAACAGAAAAGCAACAAATGGCACTTGGGATAAATTGGCTAAATGTACAGATGTCCACTAGAAAGAAGAATTCTTGAATAAACTTCTGAATAGAGTAAACCTAGCTGTTGAAATAATAATGCATACTCTTCTTATTACTCTTACTGATATCTCTGGATCTGGGTTGTGGGTTTTTTTAGGTTACTATAAAAATTACTCTGTTTTAAAAAATAAACATCTGTACCTATGAAAATTTTTACT
The DNA here is from genome assembly GCA_013398295.1 of Chionis minor. Classification (NCBI taxonomy): domain Eukaryota; kingdom Metazoa; phylum Chordata; class Aves; order Charadriiformes; family Chionidae; genus Chionis; species Chionis minor. Next base: position 200,105 of record VZSF01002862.1, on the reverse strand, counting down.
GGAAACGATCCTCATCTCATTTAAAGTGGTATAGCTTGCTTTCTTTAACTAGATTATGGCTGATTTCTACCAGCTTAGGTTTTTGATCCTTATATTTAGAACCTGTTGAAGTGAGACTCCCCTGCCCTTTAACTTCAAGAATATCAGGATTTGCATACCATGATTTTCATAAGATTCTCATGTTTCTGCCACTGCAAGTGTCTTCTTTTTTCTTCCTGTTAAAGCAAAGAACCGTGGGATCGCAATTCCAGTGGATTTGGACAGCCAGGTCAACACCTTGTTCATGAAGAGTCACTCGAACATGGTGCAGAGGGCAGCCATGGGGTGGAGAATGTCAGCCCGCAGTGGACCTCGTTTTAAAGAAGCTCTTGGTGGGCCTGCCTGGGATTACAGGAATATAATAGAAAAACTACAGGTACGAAAACCAGCAGATGGCTTGGGCAGTACTTGTGGCAGTGCATTTATCTATTATGTGCCAGGTGTGGAAAGCACCAGAGACAGATTCATTGCATTTTTAGTGCTGGATTACAGCCACCTTTGCACTTCTCGGTAGGGGGAGCAGTGGGCTCAGCTCTTCTCTGGTGTCTGTTCAAAGTGAAGCCGACAAGCCAGGGCCTTTTGATCCATGATCAGAATTCGGCTCCTACAGAAGTCAAGAGAGAGGGGTAGGAAATGTATGTAGTTTTCCCCAAAGAGGTTTGCAGAGAAGGATCTCCTTTCTGCCTTTTCATGTTCACGTGTCCTGTTTTGACTGCAGAGGAGGTACTGGGGGTTTTAGGAGCCATTAGGTCAGATTTGTGTCACTGGAGAATACCTATAAGGTGGAGATCACCTTGTGCATGTAGCGGTTAAATGACATCAGGAGTTTATGAACTAAGAAAACAGCAGGACCTAGACAAATGGAGGAGCTCTAAATACCAAGGAAGCAACACCTCAGGCGACACACTAGCACCACGTATGACAAGCAGTGTTTTTCCAGCACGCTGTCATCTTGACTGTTGTCGAGTGGTTTGTGGGCATTACTGCAGAGGAGAACAGCAAGGCAGATAGTAATGGACACCTTCCCCTCCTTGAGGACTGGCACGAAGAAAGGCATGAGGTTGCTTTACTGTAACCTGGGTTAACACGGGCTCTTGCGGCTGGCGGTCAGAAGAGGGTCAAATAGCCCGTTGCACAGTATTGTTCGACTCCACAGCAATGGTCTTCTAGTCTTCTTGGCCAGACATAATTATGAATGACATTCTTCTTCTTTTTCCCTAGGATGTAGTGTCCTCCTTGGAGCAGCAGTTCACTCCCATGATGCAAGCTGAATTCTCGGTGCTGGTTGATGTGCTGCACAGTCCAGAACTTCTTTTTCCTGAGGGAAGCGATGCCAGAATAAGATGTGGTGCTTTCATGTCCAAGTAAGTGGTGTAAGGAGAGGCCTATTTGCTTCTTTGGAAAAGGTGTCAAGGAGTTAAAATTTTTAACAGCACTTACCCCTGATTTTCAACAGTGACTTAAGCATATAGGTGTCTTGAGTTCATATTGAAAGCTTAAACTGAGGTCTTTTGCTGCATGTTTTATATTTCTCAGCAGTTTAGGAGTCTGGAGATGCGTAGGGAAAGCAGTTCCTCATCCTGCCTGCCCAGAAATTGAATATTAGTAGCTTGTTAAAACTGTGACAGGCTTAACCTACTTCTGTTTTCTTAATGGGCTACTTTTGCTATTAAGTTTCTTCAAATCTACAGCAGAAATTTAGATTTTCCATGGTAGAATTTTCAAGAATTCATGGTGAGGTGGGTGGGGTGCTGAGGGCTAGATATTTTTTTTTTTGTAAAGCAAATAAATCTTTTGATTTTTACTTTAAACTGCCAACAGCTCTTTTAAAAATACATTTCACTGGCACCCCTACCTGGTCTTGAGTTATTAGATGTTTTATTTGCAGTCTGTGCATTGGACTAGAGTCTTGCAATTTTTTTATTAGTCCTCAAGTGAGATGCCCTCACTGCCCTTGAGAAACTATAATTTAAACAGAGGTAACTTGGGAGAAATGAATGCATTTGGCAGCTCTCCTGATTCCTTGGCTTTTTGCATATTCTGCAGAGGTAGTGTTACAATAATATACTTTATATGTTTGGAAAAATTAAGTTAAATTTTGAGCTTGTCCCATCCCACCCCCTCTGTATAAACTCCTTTCAAAGTCAGCTTCAAATCAAGTCAAGAGCTGCTGGACATGGCCCATGTAATGCAATAAACAGTTTTCTGGTTTATTTAATTAACTTCCATGGCAAACGAATGCTTTGCAGAGCTATGCAGGAATCACAAGATAAAGGTGTAACTCTTTAAAAATATTGTTAGTACTGCAGGCCTGAGAGCTGCATTGTTTTGGCCTCATAGCTCATGAAATTGGTGAAGATGACAGTGGGACAGTCCTGCACAGTGTCTCCACTGTGCCCAGGATGGCATTAGCGCACTAACTTAGCCGTGATCTAATCAGTTCTGTCAGGTTATGGAGCGCCGGTCTAGATACTGCAGTGTGATCCCTCCCAACTCTGGTTTTGGTGTCTGTTTGTGATTTAGGGCCATTAATGGTGCCATCTTTCAGTGTAAGTCGGTGGCCACTGTGCTTTACTGTATGCTGGTCCTAGGCCATAATTTGATGAACGCTGTTCTGTCCGCTATAACCCAGCACTGCTACCGATGGGGGAAAAAAAAAACCTGTCCAAGGCCTCCTCCCTTCTGTTTTTACAAACATTTCTCCAGCAGCAAGACGACCCAGTGCAAGGACTTGCTGTGCACGGAGACAGAAAGGCTGCTTCTGGTATTGGCTTAAGCTGACTGAAACCCAAACTCCCATCACAGTCTTAGTTGGGAGTCAGAAATGTACTTTCTTTTCTGACTTGAAACAGTCTTTTAGATTGGTTGTGTGAATGTAAACAATGATTACGTTTCGTCCAAATACCTGCATTTCTGAGCGCTTCCACCTAAGGTTTGTGGGGATCCTTTGGCTGGATGCCAATTATGTAATAACAATAACCATCATCAAGGTTGGGAGGTGTAAAGGTTGTAGCTTTTAAGGTTTGCAAGATGCATGGGGAACACTGGTTACCTTGAACTAAAGGTTTAAAATAAATATATGGTTACCTTTAGATAAAGAAAGGACGAAACAGCAAGTTTGGGTCTTAATCTGGAGGCACTCGTAAAAAGTGGATGTAGAATTCTGTCTTCTGTATGGGCAGTTAAGATATGCAAATTGACACAAAAAACACCTTGAAAGTCCCATTTCCTTTTTAATTATGATTTCTCTTGTCTACTTTTATTTCCTTTCCTTGAGGAAAAATATAGTGACAGGCAATTTTTGCATAAAGAAATTGTAGTCTGGCTTAGCAACAATGTGCAATGCTCCTTAAGGTTTAATATTTTACTTTAAGGTTGATTAATCACACAAAGAAACTAATGGAGAAAGAAGAAAAGCTCTGCATTAAAATTCTTCAGACGTTACGAGAAATGCTTGACAAGAAAACTAACTTTGCGGAAGAGGTACTGCTACCATTTTAGTATTAAATATAGAACTAATAGCACGGTATTAAAATGTTGGCTCTAGGATAGTAACAGAATCTGACATGACTACAATTTTGTACATGTTTTAAAGATAACGTGATGTCTTAGGAACAAGTGGTAAGGCAGAAAGTAAGATTGGAACAGAAGAAACTGTCTGCCTTACATAGTTTTGTATCAGGGACTTGACAAGAGTCAAGGGAAGGAAGATGAAATGAATTAGCAGTAGTGAGTATTACTATATATGATTATTATATATTGGATATCTTGTATTTCTGGAGATTAGTCTTATGTCACACCTGACTTTATCTATCATAAGATCAATTGGAAATATAGGGATTTATAATTGCAAGTGTACAGTTTTTCCTTGCTACCTGTGGTACCAGACTTTTGTACTCCATATACTTCTTAATGCTCGTAAATGTGTGACTGGAATATGTAATGCTTAAGCAGAGCTGCCAGTTTTCGGGAGAAGTGACAGAAGTGTACTCTGCAAGTGTCTAATTATTTCTTGTACTCCTCTCTCTCCCCTTATTGCCTAGTTTTCTCTTGCAAAACCAAGTTTTTCAGATACCTCCTTCATCTCCCCTGTGCCTTTGGGTATCAGTAGCTAGATTCAGATTTATATGTCAGCTGTCCCTTCTTCTTGAACCTGATCCCTGTACCTTTCTGTGGTTTCCCCTTATCTGCGTTTCTGAGTATTCCCTGAATTCTTTCAGTATTATTCACTCTTAAATATGAATCACAGTGCTATTATCTAATCTTTCAGTGCCGTCATTTTCATTTGTTCACAGCTGACATGTTTAGTCAAGTATGTTCATGGATTTCACTTTACCTTGAGAAGAATATTGATTACAACCCAGTGTCACACTGTTTCACTGTCTTAGGCTTTTACACCCAAATATTTTCAGATGTCTAAGCAACAGCGCTCATTCATGTTATTGTACCTAGCAAAATTATCCACCATTCAGATACACTAACTATGAGATTCAATCTTAACCCCAATCTATCGTTAAGAAAAATAAAGTCTGTGGTGGCTAAGATGCCCCCACCTATTTCTGGGTGTTTGAGATTTTACTTATATATTTTGGTCCTGTCATATGATCTGATAAAGTACTGACATGCTCTTTTTTCTTTTATGATAGATGAGCCGTATATTAGCAATGGGAAATATTCACAGTGTCTTTGTTTTGACTGTATATTGTTTGTTTTGATTTCAACATACAGACATGGGAACATATTGCCCAGGCTTCTAAGTGACCTGCTAGACAGGATAAAAAATATCTCAAGGCAGAACAGTGAAATGAAGACAAAGGCAGCAATAGCACAAAACATCAGCCTTGCTCTATGCAAAAACAACCACTGCATGCAGAAAAAACCAGCCTCCTGCTTGAAGAAAAATGTGGCTAGACCTGGGCAGACACTTTTTTTTTTTAATGTCATAACAAGAGTTTCGCAGGTGAAGCAGATATTATTCTTCTTAATTGTTATTCATACTTACTCTGATAGCCTTCTGGGTCCATAATGCCACTGCATCATATGGAAAAACTAATTTGCTTTTACAACTGCACGCTACGATGAACTTTGCCAAACCTCTGCAAAATAATTGCACAGACCCACCAAAAGTTAATGTAATTCCAGGACTACGGGCGGGCGGGGAATCAATGCTTTAATCTATGACTAAGCTAAAAAAAAATCAACCCTGCCTGTTTTATTTGCTCTTTGTACCCCGTTGTGGGTGCTGCTAAAGCGAGACTGAGTGAAGCCAGCAGAGGGAGTGTGCTCCATTGGTATGTAGGGGCCCTTCACTCAGCCAGGACAGCCTCTGGTTCTCAGGAGTGGACACAGGAGGTGTAGCCCAGATCCCTAGTGTGACCTCCACCATCTCAGTAGGGCACGGTGGGTGGAAGAGTTCTTCAGGAAACAGAATTTCTCCCTCGTGCTTTCTCTCGAGTCCTGTAGAATTTACACTGAGGAACGTAATGAATCAGCGCAAGCAAATAAATGAGTAAACATGTTGTATAGTTGCATGGTTTTGCAAGTGCTTCTCCAGCTTGCTACTCTTATGAGTCATTGTTCATGGTATGGACTTCAGAATAGTAAAAATAGCACAATGAATAGCCTCTTGTGTATGTTTCCAACTTTTTTGGAACTGTTATCTCACTGCCTGCAAAGTTACTTGACTATGTTATGCAGATTCTAAAAAAAATGATAGTAGTAAATATGTAATGCTAATACCAGAACAAAGCCACAGAGGGACATTGACATTTTGACAGAAAGCTTGAGTTTGTTAATCACCCATCATAATGTATTTTGTGTCATAAATTTGATAGAAATGGTATACTTCCAGTTTCTGAAGACTTTCCCACAGTGAGAAACAAGGAAGAAATCATGAAATAATATTTCTTCCTTTCCCTTTTTCTTCCCTTTGCCTCCCATAGTCGAGATCCAGGTCTGGGAACCTTGCCTCCTACTGTCTTTATCTTTCATTTGATCACTGGAAGGTACCCGGTTTGATTGAAGGAACAGGAGGAAAAAAAAGCTGTAGGTGCTTATGTCACTGTTTTTATGCTTGTTCCTGTATCCACCATCCCAACCCTATTGTTGTGCCTCCCCTTGCTGGTGTGTTCCAGGGCTGCTCGTGCTCTCCCGCCTCCATCCTCGGTTGCCCTTGAAGTCAGCCTTTGGGGCAGCGCTTTATTGTGCATTGTTTTGCTTAGTGCTGCAACATCTAATCGCGTTAGGAATCAAAGTTTAATTTCAGAAGTTTGATTTAAGGTATATAAATGACACATAAAACCTCTTGCTCATTGACTGGCTTTCCTAAGTAATTGTGGGTGATTATTATGATCTCCTGGGAGTTTTACGTTAAGTCCTAGTCCAATTTGTATTGATTAGGTAACTAACTGGAATGAAACTTGATCTACAGCCCCTCTCTTAAGAGAAAGCTCTTCTAGAACAACGTTTAAACACTTGGATAAAGCAGTGTGTGGAGGAGGTTGACATTGCCCCTGTTCAGACAGTTGCTGTGGTATAGATAAAAGTCTACTTTAGACTGACTGTTTAGGAAGAGAAACAGTAGAGACAGAAAGGACTGTGTTTGGACTAGATATGCCCCATCTGTGTTTTTTTGTTGCTGGCCATTTTTAAACCCAGAAGGATCTTGGTCTAGAATTTTTGAATTTTTTATGCAAATCTTTTTTTTTTTTTTTGTCCTTCATCAGAGTGCTTGATTTCAGTTTAATTTCGGTGTGAATGCTGCCTCTAGACCTACTTCCATGTCTTAGTTTGAATCTGGGTAACATTTCCAAAGGCACCCAAGACACATACACCACTGACACATGTTCACTTTGCAAATGACTGGGGCAGTTTAAAATCTTAGCATTATCTTGCTGCCCCGCTGAAAGAAACTGTCCCTACAACGGAGATGGTGGGCCAGGAGGGGTGAGTCCTCCCAGCTGCTTTAAAAAGGGTTCAGGAGCTTAAATGAAATTCACCCTCAGTGAGTTGGATGAACTCGTTGAACTGACTGATGTGTGCTCATATGGCAACTTCTTAACCCACTCCAGCTGCTGGCACGTCAATGCCTTGGGCATGGACAACCTTCTGATTGCCCAACTATTCTTAAATGAGGTCAGCATCTCTGGGAGAAAAAACACTATCTCTGATAATGTGCATATATGACAAGTTTAGTGTAACATTATCGGCTGATCGGAGTGTTAATGGATGACAGTGCATTGCAGAATATGGCAGAATCCAAGCCCGTATACCCTGCCAACTGGTAGTTTCTAAGGGAAACACTATTATAAATAGATTGAACCCTTCAGTATGGGTTACTTGTGCTTCAGAACACAGACTTTATACTTTGTTCCTGCGTTAGGTGTTGAACTATAGTATAAATAATTGAGAACTGCATTTTTAAGTGTCAGTAGAACAAAGACTGTGTAAGTTGCTTAATTGTCAGAAATAAGTAGTTGTGCTTTTTTACCATTTTTGGAAAAACTCATGAAAAATGTTGTCTTGCTCTTATACATTTGCACTAGCTTCATGGTTTAAAATCATGGAAGTAGCTTTGTAGCCTTTCCTTTTGCAGTGTTAATGTTTCCACTTTAGATATGAAATGTGAGCTATCCTCTCCTCTTTGTTTTTAGTGTCAGCACCAGATATACATGTGAAAAAATACCTTCAGTGTAAATACAAATGTATTTTATTCCTGTAAGATGTAGTCCCTGGTATGGCCGCCATCGGCTCTTGGTCATTTTGTGCCAGAAGACTTAAGTCTTTTCATGTGGAGTTGTTGACAAAACTCCAATAAGTTTGTCAAGAGCAATAGTCCAAGTTCATGTATTTATTGATCTATCAGTCAAGCTAAAACCAGTGGGAGCTGCAGATCTGTTTCGTCTGGGAAGAATGGTCTCAATGTGTCTTAGAAGCCAGGAGATGTTGCTGTGAGCCACTACGTTGCAGCTCTTTGAATCGAAGACATTCTCAATTCAAACTGCATTCTATTCTATAGCGTCATCTTTTCAAGATGATTTTACTTATTTGCATCTGAGAATTAGGCAGCATTCAGATAAATTGCATATGTAGGTAAAAATAAAAGGGGAAAAAGAGAATAATTCTGACTCCGTGGGGCTTGCTGAATGTATTATACCTTAAATGATGCTTATTTTATCTGGGAGGAAGAACAGGATCTAAAATCTCTTTATTTGTGTTACTACCCGTATTTTGGCTAATTGGCACTGTAGGCATTCTGAAGAATTACATTTAATTTTTCATCATTCTGTTTTATTTGTGCTGTCTGTTTTATTTGGGCTTATTTATAAAAATACCTATGCACCAGCCTTTATTCTTCCCTGTTGTCAACAGGCCATTCTCCTCACTAAACTCAGCGTGGCTGTAAGGTAATAGGGGGTTAGAAACACTACAGAAGAGCGTTCAAGCTCAATGCTGTTTATATTGAATTTTTTAAAAAATCACTCGAACGTTTCAGCTGGTAAAGGACATTTTTGCAGTATCCTGCATTAAAAACTCTCTCCTTAGGGAAACAGCCACAGTCTGGGGGAGGGCTGGAGGTGCAGGGCGGAAGAACGTTTGGTTTCCTCTAGCAGTGCCAGCCTCGTTGCTGTGACCAACACGTACAGCTGGTATGGTCAGGAAGCCGCTGTTGTGGCTTCGTCGTGACACTTAAGTGATGAAGTATGGCAGAAAGTTCGAACGGTGCTGGGACAAACCCCTCCATCTGTGCCACGGTTTATGTGAAGGTGGTGGTCTGTCGCAGAACTGACGCCTGCACTGATTCATTGCAGTGGAGGATTCAAGCTTTGCTATTGCTGTGAATCCTCTGAGCCAGTAATTGCAGCGGCAGGAGCATCAGAGCTTTCAGATATGCAAGACTAAACACTAAATGTGGTCAGACCCTTAAAGTGTGGTTATTTCTCATTATACCCATGCGCTGACATTTTACAAGCCAAAGAAATAAAACCTACGGAGAAACAAACCAACGCAGTTTCACTTTTTTCCCCCTCTAGGCTTCCAGCTGGAGTAATTAAGCAAAGAGATACCACAAGGCATGTGATGCTGTTGTTTGTACTAGCTAGGTGTTGCCAGCCGTAGTTCTTAGTGCCTCAGGCCATCAGCCACTACAGCATGTTGTTATTGACGCATGTTTCTGGCGCTTTGAGGTGCGGTATCAACTAGACTATTCAGAAGTAGCATCCCTCTCTTTGTGGCATTCTTTATCCCTCCTGTAATGTGCATTCTTCTGCACTAAAGCAGAATACTGCTGTCTGCTGTGGGGGGCATCCCCCAGATACTCCGCTGGGTTTCCAATCACGTACGTTTATGGAGAGATTTATTTTGTTGCTGGTGCAAAAACCTGCAAGTACTTGGTATACGAAAGGCGTGACTACTTTTTAAGGGGAGATTCTATTTTTTTTTCTGGAAGTAACAGGCCCCAGAGATTTGATCCAGCTTTGGACTGTCATCTGCTTGTGTTCAGAAGCCTGATCAAAGCCACTTTACTCAGGCCAGTTGCGAGATGCTTATAGCAGTCTGTGTCAAGGCTAGATTCAGGCATAGTGCATTGCTCTTGTTGATCTGGACAAGAACTTTAAACTGAAAGTCCAATATCAAGAGCAGGTAGGAGACAGCACTTCTGACCTCTAATGAAGTGTAACGTCCTGATTAGTGGAAGGCACTTTAATCTGCTGTGGTGGGAGTGAAGCACATGCCTAACTACTTTGCAGGAGTGGGTGCATTCATGATTTTGCCCTCTCTTTAACATTTATAATTGTTAACTGTCACTGTGATCCAAATATATTATCTCCAGAGACTTAGTGGTACTTTTAGCTTAGGTGATAGCTGAGTGAGCAATGGTGTTCACTACTCACTGGTACTTATTCTTCTTTGTTTCAAAACATTGGTTATTTTTTGTTTGTTTGTTCGCCAAGTCACAAACAAATCTAGTGGCCAGATGCCAAGGCTGAAAAAACACATGGTTGTAAACACATTTCTTCTGAAAGATTGTAGCCTCTCAGCAGCTCGTATTTATCAAATTTTAAGAATACTGTATGTTGTTATCCAGTTTTGTTTCAGAAATACTAAGCCTCAAATCCTGATTCATAAATTGTTTTGGAACTTGTGTCATCTTTCCTCAAAAGGACCATCTGATACGGTAAAATATTTTTTCAGTAGATACCCATTTAGGCAGCATCAGCCAAAACAATAACAAAATGGAGCAGCTTGTTCCTTGTCCTCAACTTCAGATGACCAACTTCTGCTCTGGAGTCTCCCCTTTACGCACAGTGTATGTGACATAAGGATGCTCTTTGTTTTCCCCTTCTTTTTTCATATCAATTCCTTTCTCTCAAGGGAAGAGAGCTGTTTAACAAATGAAACCTTCAGAACTCTGAGTATGATTCATCTCACCTTATTCAGGTACAAAATTCGTGGAACTGATCAGGATCCTTTATGTGAACACCACCAATTGGATTTTATTTTTGTTGCTGTTTTGAATACAGGTAGCATGGATTTCTCTAAAGACTTCAGTTGATCTAGAAGTTAAATTCCATGCTCACTTATAGCTATTTGAATTAAAATCTACATCACGAAGGCTTCAGGATCAAGGTTTTCTTTCTGTCTGGTTTTATTTATATATTTTAAATCATGAGTAAAGCAGACAAGATTTTTAGGAATTTAGTAAAAGGTTCTAGTAGATACTAGATTGGCAAGGGGCTAGATAAATGACCAAGGCATGTTGTAGGTTAATATGTAAAATGAGTCAGCAGTGTTATCATATGGTTCACATCTCCAGGCGCATGGAGTTTTGTGTGAGGATATATTCATATGCATAAAAACAAGTATTTATTTTAGGTAATTTATTTCTAGTCCATCTCTTTTTTTAATGAGCAACATATTACCTCTATGGTGGAGTCATATTAGAAGATAAATATTTGAATGTGCATTCTGTGTCCTACCATATTGTTTTGTTTTTAATGGAGTAGATGATGTTCTTAGAATATAAAGTGTCTGATACGCGTTAATGCTCTCAGCGTTACTTAATGTGAGGAAAGACCTAATTCCCATGGCCCACCCTAATTTTAGTGGTTGGTGCTTGTTTAAAGTATCCATTTGACATCCCAAGAGGATGTCAACTTATGGCTGTGCTTATTTGCAGAGCAGGAGCAATTCATATAGATGCAGTAGGGGTTCTCGTACCCTGCCTGTCTGATGCTGGGAGGATCTACGCTGAGGTGAGGAGTGATGAGTATGGGGAGAGAAACAAATGGCAGGTACCCTGAAGTTTGGATAGTTGAAGTTTTTCTTGGGACTTGGGAGAATAAAACTGCATAAACCTTTTTCCTGACTGAGCATGGAGGATGTTTCTCCCCACACACCGCCCGCTCCCTTTTAAGTATTAGTTGCTATACAGAAAGTCCACGTTTCTGAGCCGTTTCTGCATCGCTGCTGGGTAACATTTATAATTTTTACTGGTGAGTTTACTACAGCACAGAGGAGTGCTGCAGTATCACAGAGACCACTGTGTGGCAACTGTGGACTTTTCAGAAATGTCTCCTGTCTGTGGGAGCAGGTCAGCTGCTGCTGCTGCTTCTGCACAGCTGAATTCCCACAGCAGTCAAATGTCTGCAGTCATGGAGGGGGCGAGAGAAAATGTCTCCTTTGGTGTTGAATTTCCTTGGAAGGGGAAAAGGGTTCTTTTGTTTTCTGGGGTTTTTTTTGTTGTTGTTGTTGACTGTCACAAATTTGCTGTTGCTTTATTTAATATGTTTGAGCAACAACCCTGTTTGTACTTTGCAGTCGCACCAGAGATAGCAGTGAGCAGAATTCAATGCATTGTATTAAGGATGGCCAATGAATATTTATGATAGACCTAGGGAGCCAGTAATAAAAATGAAATCGGCATGATGCCACTAGATCCAAATCTTTGATCTCTGTTTTAAGAGAAAATACAATAAAGCAGGGGATAATGGACTCATTATAATGGAATGGTTAGTTATGGTTAGTTAGGGCAGTGTGAATAGGTGGCATTACATAAACTGCTTTAGTCTAAGATTTACGATGCAGAAAAAGTGTTTCAGGAACTGAGTTTCTACAAAAAAAAATACAAACCTCAGTTTATGATATTATTTGCTTTAGTCAATCCAAACACAAAGAACTAAAGATACAGCTCTTTCAGATATCAGGATGGGCAACGCTCTTGCCTTACTAGGGGAAGCAAAAGCCGTTAAGAACCAGCAAGGCCCTTCTACTCAACCTCTTCCTGTGCTTCTGCTCTTCCTCTCTCACCCTGTGAGCAGGTAGGGAGGGGTGAGCGTTGCAGGAAGGCGGAAATTAGATTCTGCTCTGAACAGACTGTCCTGTTGGATACCAGATGTGAGAGGACACTTGGGGTTATCTGTGGAGAGGGGAAGGCTCAGGGTTCTGCATCACCCAGGAGCATGCAAGGGTCCTGCTGGAGACGTATGCCCCAGCTGGAGCCACCTACCTCCATTGGGAGCAGGGAGAGACTACGGCAATGGGCTGAAGCAGCTTTAGGGAAGCCTAATGGAGGAGTCACTACTTGACAGGGACAGGGAGCAGGAGTGAGCAAGCTATTTCTCTTTTTAATGGTTGCAATTACTTGCTTAACACCCCTGCCACCATACTAAGCAAGACGCAGAGGAGAGGTGATTCCAGGCCGTAGATGAAAGCCGATCTTGAAGTCGCTGTCTACCCAGACATGAGGAGGAAATGGAAACTCGCTGTTTTCTGATTTGTTTCATACTGATGTAATTTCTAAGGGACTTCATCACTAATGACATCTGGCAAGGGATTAGTCCGTAATGTGGTCCAACTCCCCCCTCTCCCTTCATTTTCAAGAAAAAGAAAGTATACGCTATATTGAACTTCGGAAAACAGCCATTAAGCAACCACAGTAATGGCTTCTGATAGGATTTTTTTTTCTGATGAGGATTTTACCCAGCATGTTTGGCCTTGGAGGAGCGCCTGGATGGTATTGCCAGCTGGAATTGTCAGAGCTGCTTTGTCTTCTGTCCCAGGAAAACAGAAGCCTGGCGGGCAGTCACTCTCGCTCTTATTTCATATCCCTGCTTAGTCAGAGTTGCCAACCCCAAGCACTGAAAACCCTGAGTCAGGCCACAAACAAATCACGAGATTTGGCTTGAAAATCATGAGATTTTTTAATTACAAGTAGTTTATTTGGGATTTGAGTCTTTAGTGTGTCTGTTCTTCCAGTTTTATGCTACAAATCCCAGAGCTTGAAATATGCTTTATTGAATTATGCATGCGTTTGTTCACTTAAATGAAAGCCAGGTTCATCTATGGTTACCTGACCTCTGGAGTTCGTGGGGAAAAGACCAGAATATCTAAATGATGTGCGTTGACCGGGCTGCTCAATGAGGGGCCTGTTCCGGAGTTGGTGATTGCCCTGAGGATTATGAGCTTAATTATCTCAGTGTCACTTTGACCCCTAGGCTTTTTGCAGAGAGCTTTTTTGTTGCGCAGAGCCTCAAAGTGTTCTTTCAGTTGACGGCAATGAGCACTTTGTGCAGGTTGTGCCTTGTTTACCTTGCAACAGCTTTTCACGGGCAGCACGTGGCACCTTGCCAGCGAGGCCCGATTAATCCGTTTTCTTCCCGCTGCAGTTTCACTATGGCTCGGGACTTGCTCGGGGCGCACACGTGCAAAGGCTTTCTGCTGTACACAGTCACGAGCGGAACGTGCTGACGTGGCGTGGATGTCAGCAAGAGGCTGTGCTGCCTCCGAGCTGGCTGAGCGGCGAGACAAGGGAACGTGCTCTGAAGGTTTGGGCGAGTGTTGGTAACTCCAGATGCAGAGCTGTCACTTGGGGTTGGGAAGAGGACCTCATCACTGAGAATTCCTCTTGGCAGAGTTGTTCAAAACATTTTGTCCCCGAGTACTGAGCAGTTACACTAGCGATGTCTCCTTAGATTCCTTTTTTCTGCAAGCCTGTTATTCCTTCCCCCCCCCCCCCCTTTTTTTTTTAATACCTTCCTCCTTTTTCATGCAGAAAACTTGATTTTTTTTGACTCCTTACTTGTATATGGTAGCATTTGTGTCCCATTAGCCCCACATCCAGTAGGGCTGGATGCCAGTCTCTCTCAGGTGCAAAAAAAATTTAGATAAGCTTGACTCTCAGGTTTTTCAGTATGAAGTCTTCTTACTGACTCCAGGGTACCAACAAGCTTTGCTTTCTCATCTACAACTAACTAGAGATTCTCAGCTTTAGGCTTCCCCCCAGGCCACTCTACTGGGTGCAGTTTAGCCCTTTAGGAAATCAAACTCTTCTAAATATACAAATATTTGACTGTGGCTCTCTAAAAATGAAAATCTTTGCATTTAAACAAATGCTGGAAGTCCTGCAAGCTGTTGGGAAGTTCTTCCTCTTTTACTAGTCAGCTCATTTTTTTCAAAGGGACTTGAAAAGTTCCTGGAGAATGGACTATGCAGCCTGACTTCCCTTGATTTCACGGAGACTCATATTAACTAGGATGCTTTTGTGAGACGAGGAAATAACAGTGGTAATTCACTGCCAGCAGTAAAGTGGGTGATGGTCAGTAAATTTACCCTGGGTGGCAGAGAGGATTGTTCTGGTTATGTCACAGTCTTTATTAAATTTGTCCTGGTTGTTGCTAGCATCTTGTTCATGTAGTCATTTTAATTCTAACAATAAAACTGACCAAAAGGACCTAGAAGGGGCCTTTTGAAAAATTGAAGTTGAACAATTTAAGCTGTCCTTTTCTTCTTTTTCTTCACATTTAAGTATTCTTACAATTAATAACACCATCCGTGGAAAGAACTGAGATTTTGTTATTTGAGTTTGGATTTCTGTTCTGATGCCGTGTGGAAATGTTTGCACAGGGAAAAAAGCCCCCTCCGCCACTCCGCCAGAGTAACGAGTTTAAGAGATTACTTTGGGCTGTGGTGTGCTTAGTCAGAAACGAGTAATTTCTGTTGCAGAAGTATGGGCAAAGTGCTACCTATTTCTGCCTGTGTGTGCAAATAACCTGCTGTGCCACACAGCCAAAGGAAACGGAGTCAAATGAGAGCAGCGCTGGCTGCATTTGAGCATGCCGAGCACGCGTGTTGAGCTAGGATTAGGAGGTGGCAGATGAACTGGCTCCTTCTGGAGTCCTACCTGATGCTCTGGGAGGTTGGTTAGGAGGCTTTGCTCTCTGGAGCGTGGTCTGCAGAGAGTCACTTGACTTAAATGAAGCTGTTTATATAAACAGATTATTTCCATACCTATGATACTGAAAGAGCTTGTTTTAACTGAGTAGCAAATTCTAGCATACCAGGTAATCTAAATACAGGTTTTTCACTTCCTTTAAAAAAACAAAAAAAACCAAAACCACAAAAAACCCACACAAACCAAAAACCAAGAAGTCAACTATTTGATATATACTTTAATTCGACATGTATTTAACCTAATCTTTAAACAATTTGAAACTGGAAAAGAGTTCCCTTTACTTTTTAAATCTATCTTTCCTATTTTTGCACATACTTTTCCCTTGTCTCTCTATTTTGTTCTGATTTTTAGCTGAAGAAAGACTTCATTTGAGAGCAGGAAAGGAAGTGTTGCTGGGATAATGTTTTCTTTTGAACTAGCCAGCAGTTTATGGCTTCTGTGTCCTAGGTTCAGTACTTTGATCACTATCTGTCTGTTTCGCTACTAAGCCCTGTGTAGTGTGATTTTACTATTAAGCCAGCTGGGGCTCTGCCCCACGCGAGAACCGTGAGGTAATGAAATCAGAGTAAATTAGAAGTGTTTTCTCAAGCCCTCTGCACAATTCTGAACTATTAATTTCCCACTGCAGCTTTGCCAGCTGAAAAGTAGCTGCTTTATTGCCCCAGACTACACTGTGCACGTACATCTCCATCTTCCAGCAGGGGCCTCCAAAGCCACAGGAGGTGGGAAACCAGCCGCCGGGCAGCTGCAGCAGTGCACAAAGGGGCTCTTTCAGACACGTTCTCGCTAGAAAAGCACATGTGCAGCTAAAACAAGTTACAGTGCCCATCTGACTTGAGCAAGAGCCACCCTGACCACACTCTTTTTTTTTTTTTTTTTTTTTCCCTGAAGTTGGTGAATAGATACATTGCCCCTAATGCTTGTTTCTGACTTGATGAACGCTGTGTTTGGGCCCAGGACTAAGTTCATTCTACATTTTTTCTCTTGCGCGAAGGGTTGCTGAAGTTCAAGGGAAGGGAACTGATCTCCCCTCTGATGGGCTACTCGAATACGGCATCACTTTTTGCCCTGAGTCGTCTGCCCAGTTATGTACCATCGCTGTGGACACGTGTAAGCGCAGCTGAGGGTATTTTTTTTTTCAGTATCACAAGCTAGCTCCCGTTTTGGGCTCCTCTCCAGAGGACCGAATGACTCACCTTCAAAGCAGGTCTCTCTGAAAGTGGAAGCAGGACTTTGCGTATGACAATGCAGAACCTACCAGTTGGCAGGGTGCCCGTTTTCTCCTCCTTAAATCAAGCAAAGTGTGCTCCCGGGCTTTGTGAATGACAGATTTGTCGAAAAAAAAAAAAATTGGTATGAAGTCTTAACAAGCACTGATTTAGTTAGCTTGGCTTTGGATTATCTACATAAATTCTTGTTCTTAAGTTGGCTTCTACCGGGGAAAAAGCACGCTTTTTTAAATTTGCTGAAATGTTGGCATACGTGAAAAGAGTCACTTCTTGAGTCGTACAGATTTCAGGCACTCTTCCTGCTGTGTTGGCCAACTTGACTTGCAAACGCCTGTTCTCCTGAAGGAAGAATTCCGGGTCAAGGTGGCTCCAAAAATCTGCAGCCCAAGAGAGCGATCCAAGAAAAGACAAAGTGCGGGGACTTTGTACGCAGCACCCTCCCTCGCAAACCTCCCTGTGGCCTGCAAGCGCTGATGCTGAGCGTGGGCGGGGTGGCCAGCCGCTTCCAAGTCGGTAAGCGGGATGTCGGTACCAGACCGGCACCGGTTGGGATGCGCGTTAACTCGGCGCTTCTCCCAGCACTCGGCTGCGGTAACTGCTGTATTTCGCGGTGCAGACCTGCAGACGGTGGCACCCGTAAGGGAACCCCTTTGCCCGAAACAGATCTAGCCGTCTTTTGACAGGGGGAGGAGCATGTTTGCTCCCCCATCCACTAATATAGGTCCATTATTAAGTCGCACGTGCCTTGTTTTGTGGAAAATCCCTCCAGGTGAGCGACACCTGGCCGTTCCCCAGAGCTCACTGCCCGTGCTCGGCCCCTGCAGAGGATGAAGGCCGGGGGTGTGGGGGGGGGATGTGTGTGTGTGGCAGCGACCGGGCAGCGCCCTCACCTTTCCTATCCCGCGTCCCTCAGCCCGCTGCTGTAACCGCCCGTTAAATCCCTGCCGAGGGATCTAACGAACCGGTGGGAGGAACGATCCCGCTCCTGTTTGCTGCCGCCGTGTCCCCCCCACCACCACCACCCGGAAACAC